>JABXWE010018334.1:0-10999 GCA_014611495.1 Limonius californicus | reverse complement strand
TATGCATTAATGCTCAAAACAATTAAAATATGCATTTATTACCAAAATGTGCATTTGCATATGTAAACATGCAAATGCATAATTATGCTAATCACCAATAATAGGGAATTTGTTTTCATTGCTGTTCCTAACTTCCTTCTTCTTAATCTCTTTCGTTGTATACCTTCTGCCCACCAAGCATCCCTTTTTCAAAATAGTCGAATCATGTACGTAAAATCGAAAACACTGCATGTGTCCAATCGATTAAACGAGGCCCAACAAATAAATTAGAGGTAGATTAGTGGGAAAAGGTAGGAAAAGAGGAAAACAAGGAGAGAGCGTTCCAAATATAATATAAATTAATGCCTCTTTATTTCTGGATTTCCATCTTCCGTCCATTAATCAACTTTTCTTCTCGGATTAGGGAAGCGTATTCTTCTATGTAAGAGAGAGAGGGAGAGAAATAAATTAATTAAGACGAAAATGATGGAAGCAAATGAAAAAATCGTATACATTTAAGAAACAGCGAAAAATAGAAGAAATAAAAAAATTAATAATAATTATGACCTTGTTATATTTGTAAAAATATGTTTTTAGCAAACTATAATATAAACACAATAGAACCTCTCCAATCCGAACAAATAAAACACTCCACTCCGGATTTGCGTATTTTACGGAATAGAGAGACATTTTTAAACAACTACAGTCTACACAAATAAAGCAAGAAAGATATTTTAAATGAATTATAATTATGCTTATAAACAAATAATGGAACTATATTCATAGAGAATGATTTTGTTTAATGTAATAACTAATTTGTTTACTGATTTGTGTAAAAATGTATACTGGCTTTTTCTTTCAATCTTCTTAATAAATAAAACATTATCTTGCAATAGAATGCTATTTACTGCTGTTCATTGAAAGTATTTAGAAAATGACGGAACAGCATATATTTGTACATGATGTTATCACAAGATTCATCTACAAACTTACATCTAGAGTCGGTATTATTTATCCCATTATCGTCAACTTTTGAAATGCAAATCAAACTTGATTTGTCTCTTCACTGTGTTTAGTTGCCCAATTAAAAACTTCCTCAGCAGTAACTTGTAATGTAATTCAACATTTGAGTAAATGGGTTTCAATTTATATTTACTGATTCGGATTCCAATTGTTGTTTCAACGGAATCAAACGAATTTCATCTTCTTCGTGCCATTATCGTTTAGCAGCGTCTAACTTTCTTTGATATTTTTGTCATTTCCTGTTTTCTATGATTGATGCAGGTTTATGACAACCCCCTTTAAATTGTAGCTCTTCAAAGTGTTTGTTAAATAATTGTCCTGAGATATTAAGTTAGTCAACATGTTTTTCCTTAAACCACTTTAATATTTTGTGTCACAGTCCGAATTATTGCTCCTGTTATTGCTGTATAGTTGAATAGTGAAACCATGACTCCACAGTTTGGATTAACGTTAATCGACGATGAGAACGATGAGAAGCAGCGTTATCTAATAAACTAATTGCGGCGAATTATGCTCATTTAAAATTTTTTTATGTGCTTTATAAAACATCTACTGAACAATTCTCAAATGTGTCCGGATTATAGAGTTAAATGGCACAAAATTGTGTGATGTACTAAGAAGTAATAAATGGGAAGGGCTAAATATATTATAGTTTAGACGGAACTTCTTTTAGGCATTTTGCTCACACTTTTACTCCATCAAAAATTCTCTCTTCTTTAAAGCGTTCAGAAAATATTAACGAGCCAATCTAAAATGCATCCAGAAGAGAACAAAAAATTTGATAATTTCTCTTTTTTTCATTTCCTGCAATCTTCTTCTGTCGGGCCACACCCTTCGTTTCTTTAAATGTCACCCTATGGCGAAATTGTTGAAGGGAAAGGTGGGGGCATCTAAAAGGTGGAGCTAGTATATGAAATCTGCTTTTGGGAAAATCTCGCAAATGAAAATATTTGAAAACTAATTTTCTCTAATTTATTTTTAATTTTGTTTGTTAACAGATTTGGAAACCAAAAAGGAAACCTACTTGGCGAGCTGCGAATCATTTCGAAAACCCATTGGCAGGGAGAACAATAAAGACGTCCCTGTTCCAGAGAGCATAATTGTTTTAGATCGTAACGTCCAACAGTGCCAGCCAAACCAAACCCATGGGATTAAATCATGTGAAGTCTGCAAGGATCAGTATTGCAACTATTTCACCAACGCCGCATCTGTTTCCAAAACAAATTTCATTGCCCTTTTAAGTTTTCCCTTGATGTTCTTTTTGACTAAATTGATTCTGTGCTAATTATTATTGAAAATTTTACAATCGAATCGAATGTACAAAATAATATAGTCCAGCGCTACAACTACAGCCTATAAAACATAATTTAAATGTATTGTATTTTTAAGATTATTCATGATTAATTTATAGTTGGGGAAGTTAAATTTTTACCATGTATGGTAATAATCTTAGGTATCATGATGATACAGGTAATTCGCCTTCATCCTAAACATGTGTTGTGTTAAATACAATAATAAAATAAAAGACTCTCTTTACAAACGTATAACTTACTTGAGATTTATATGGAATACATGAGTATATGGATTTGTGCGGCATAATAGAAATATAAAATCATTAACAATTATTGTTTATTGTAGGATTCCGCTGATGATTTTCTAATAAGAAATTAATAGGCTAGTCATCTGTATTTGTAATATTTCATGTTTTACTTTATAAAAAATTAGGATATTAAATAAATAATTGTTTTCACTAACTATTGGTTTTGTATTGTCTGCTTACACTTAATTATATTTTTTTTTATATGAAGCTAATGGACTAGTGTATTTGTAATATTTTAAATTGTACTTTATAAGAGAAATTACAATTCTAAACAAATACTTTTGTCTAAATTCTACAAAGAAATTTGGTTGGTTTATTGTGAGACTGCACGTTCCGTTTTTTTTTTGAAAATTATTGAAAAATTTAACCTATATATATATATATCTGTAACAGCAAACAAAACAAAACAAACAAACCTCACAGTATCTTAACACTAACCATCCGAATTAATTCTGATTCCACCTCTGGCAAGGAGTAAAAATAAAATATTTAGCAACGGCACAGAACAACGCTGCTCCTTTTGCTAGTTTGTTCAATATCGAGAAAATTTGTGTCAGCCCAGCTTTTCCGCCATGTTTTCATGCTGAGAGGAAAACACATCTAAAGGCAATGTTGAAATTGGTGAGCACGTTCTTATGTTTGGCAGTGTTTATTAACGCTGGTAAGTAGAACTTTTAAATTTAGAACAGGTATAGTGAAAATTAAAATACGCGAGTTGACGTTGACTTTACGTTAGCGGCAATTAAATTACTATAACAAAAGGAATAAATTTCGAAAGCGTGACGAGTTTTGAAGTACGTAACGCCGGCAACAAATAACAGATCCTGATTCTATTTTTGTCGTTCCATAAAGTCAAATGTGAGCGAAAATACATTATTGCATTATAGCTAACGTTAATATTTCTGAGAAAATTGCAACTCTCAATTGGAAGATTACTCGAATGTTTTGCGCGAATCTCGTAAGTTAACAAGCAATCGGCGAGGTTGGCAATAAATATAAGTAATAATAATATATAATAATAATATACCATAGCATATTGTATTGTTCAGGAAATGGACTAAGATGCTTCAAGTGTGAAGCTCCTACGGAATATCTATGCAGAAAAGGTTCGCCCCTTCGAAGAGAAATTTCTTGCGGCCTTGAACATCCTGAATTCTACTATTTTTGCCTTAAAAGAGTCATTCAAGGTAAATATTATTAATTTGTAAGGAACAAATTTCTCTGCTCGCAAGCCCTAGCAACAAAACTATTTTATACCAACAGATGTTTTAACATATCTCTTTCACAACCAAAACATTTTTAGATACGGTAACAAAAAAGAGTAAAGTAGAATATGGTTGCGACCTAATCGGCAGACTTGCGGTTTTGAGATACATTCCACAATGCCAAAATTCCGAAGAGGACAAGCGCCATACAATTACAGAATGTAGAGTATGCACTACAGACTTATGCGAGTTTGACAGTAGTGCCTGTTATATTCAACCGAGTGTAATAACCATATTGTTAAGCTTTTCTGTGATGTTTTTCTTAGTTAAAATTGTACTCCAGTAGTGTTCGACAATAAAAAATTCTATCTAGACTTGGTGTTTTATATCATATTTATATAGCAATCATAAATGACTTTTGGCCATTTAATAGCAAATAATCTCACCTTTGTAGCATGAATTATGGTTCCCAATAGGTATAACTACATCCCTACGCTTGTTGCCCTTAGTAGGCAGTTTTGTTCGGCGCAGGACAAACTATTCCTTCTTTCGCAATTACCTTTCCTTAACATAAATTGAAAAGGAAAAATAGCTTCTAATAAACAAGAATATATCGATGAAATCACATACATTCCAATTTTTGAACAACAAACAACCACCACGCAACACCTTGAAGAGGTTTTACTTACTTTCGAACAGCTCTTATGGAAAGTGTTGAGAAACTTGAAAAATCGAAACTAGAAGCGAGACAGAGATGGAGTCGTCTGGATTGCTTCTAATTATAATTTCGGCGTCTAAAATATAGGTCAACTAAATACATTTGTTTGGTAAATTGCTCCATACTTGATTAAACAAAGAATTTCAATTACAAACGCGGTTCAAATATGTGTCAATATATTAATGTTACACAAGCTGACCAGAACTTAAGGAACCAATTTAATTTAATTCTTTAAGAAATGTAGTTTAAATGGTTCTCTTTCAGTTTTACAGAATGTTTTAATTTATTATTTATGAAAAACCACCAATCACTTGCTGCCAAAACCTTGACCATTTATTATTTAATTATTTTATAATCGCGAATAAAATTTAAACATAAAAAATATGTAAAACTGAGACAAATGTAAGTTAATGAAATACAGAAAGATAAGACAGATGGAGGGAAGAAATAATTAATCAAAAACCAATATAATAGGGAGTAGGTAAGGATAAAATGATTAAGAGGAAAGAATACCAGAAAACGACAACCAAAAAATCAGAACAAAAAGACGCGGAAGATATAAAACGCCTGTTAAATGAAGTGTAGAAAAAGTAGGTGAAATACTATAAATAACTGGATCAGAATTCGAAGGAGGTAAGAAAAAGGAAAAGGAAGTAAACAAGCATTACACTGCGTTATATAAGAATTAGAAAAGCAGCATAAGAAATATAGAGAAAAGTATAAAGGGTGAGACCAAAATAATTAAGGATTGTGAAACTTCGGTGAAGAAACAGGTAAAATGAAAAAGAAAAGAAGGAAAGATACAGTAATGAGACGGGAATGGGCATGAAACAAAGTGTTGAGAAAGAAGAGTTCGAAAGTATAAGGATCAAGAACTACATAATTAAAGAAAAAAAGTAAATAGTTAGCGACGCTTAAAAGAAAAGAGTAGATGAAAACAGAAAAGCGTATTGAAGATGAATAGAAAAAATTAGAAAACGAAGATACAAACAAAATGTGAAGCTAATTCAAAGAAAACAATATAACTCAATCATTCTGGTAAAATTAAGATAAATAAGAACAAATTCAGGTGAAAAAAGAAGAGGAAAATAAAGAACAGTGAAACGCCAGAATCATGATTATGTGTGACGCTATAGTCCTGCGTGGGCCTTGGCCTCCCCAGGAACGGTCTTCCAGTCGTCTCTTTCTAGTGCTGTAGTTATATCTTATACCAGCATTTCTCAACCTTTTAGTATTTGCGACCCAATTTTCAATCACAATTCTCACCGCCCCCCCTCATACAATAATTTTTACTGAAATCGTGCTGTAATTGTAATATTAGTTCCTATTTAATTGTATTTTAACGCTAATGCTACACTAGGACCTTAGTTCTTAATTACAAACCTTAAATATTACCACAAATAGGTAAATTTATTGATATTTGGCAACACCGATCCGCTGCATTGATAAAATCAGAATCAATGCTTCTCTATTGCTCTCTGTCTTACATCCACCATATCGGACATTCTTGCGACCTCGCGAGAATTTCCAATTTGTCTCGAACATTCTGAAACGTCTGCGCGACCGCGACGCAAGCGTGTACAAATGCTGCACCTCGTTCAATTCCAGCTAGTCTCAGTCGAGTAGATTCTTCTATCGTCAATGTATATGTTGTAATTTGCGTGTTAACTGCAATTCACGGTATTCCAGTAGCAGTAGATTTATGCAGAATCATGGATAAATATTTAAGTGGGCGTAAGCGAGCATTAGACGATAGTGAAGCATCAACAAGTGCACAGGCGAGCGTGGTACCGAAGATAAAATCAAGAAAATATTTTCAAGAATATTTAAATTTTGGGTTTATCAGCACTGAAGTAAATGAAGAAGAAAGGCCCCTGTGTTTCATTTGCTCAAAAATGTTGGCAGCAGACAACATGAAACCCAATAAACTTAAACGACATTTGGAAACGCTTCATAGTGAGTACGTTAACAAAGCCCGACAATTCTTCGACTTGCCTCTTACAAAGTTTCATATAAAATAGCCAGATGTAAAAAATTGGTAAAGAGCTTATTCTACCAGCTGCAATTGAGATTGTAGAAACTATGATTTTAGATCATTTTGCCAAACAATTGCGGTATAGATCTCAGCTAAATATAGAAAAAGAACTCAAGTGTCAATTTCTATTATTAAACCTTCTTTCGAAAAACTTTGCTTTGCAAGACATGTCCAAGGAAGTCACTATTAATTATTAAACTTGTTTTAAATTTAGTATTGATAGGTTAATTATTAAATACATTGTGCAGTACTGATACAATTCTATGTATGAGTGTATTATATCAGTGTAAACTGTATTTTATTTTTTATTCTGTCAGAATGTATTTTATTGCTTTCCTTTCAGTATTAATTAAATAATTTGTTTAATAATATATTTTCTTATTTTTTTGGATATGCTCGCGCCTCCCATTTAGCGTTATCACGCCCCCCCTAGGGGGGGGGCACAGATTAAGAATCGCTGTGTTATATAATTTCATAGTGAATGTTAGGAAACAATTATTGCTAGATTAGAACGGATAAAAAGCAATAAATATGGGACGCATATAGAGAAAAATCCTAGAAACATTGTAGAGTTACAATAAAGAAAAACAAAGCGAAAAGAACCATACATTAGCACAGAATAAATCGAAAATAGAGAAGGAATGGAAAAGGAAAAAGTGAACGGTTGTTTTTATAACTTAAGAAAAGGAAAGAACAAATATAAAACGTAAATTGTGAAAATTAATTATTATAAAGAGAATCTAAACCATCAGCGAGCAAACAGAAAGTATACTAAAATAGTAGAGAAGTTTATAAGTACAGCGAAAATCGAGAGAAGAAAGCGTTTAAATTAAATAACCTAGGGACAGAATGGAAGAGAATCAGAAGAATGTAAACGCAATAGAATAGGAAGAAAGCTATAAACAGATGAATATAAGAGAATACTAAGGAAACATCAGATAAAGAAAGATCGAGAGACAATGGAAGAAAAGCAAGAATTAAATTACTAAAGAGAAGGAAAGAATTAATTAGAACACTCGCAACCTTATGGACTTCATGTTGTAGTTCAGGAAGTTTCAAATGCATATTTAATTCTTCGGTTATTTCTTGCGGAACTGTTTTGAGTAAATCACAGTTTCAGTTATGTTTACCGACATTTCTGTGTGTATCGTAAGTTCTATACCATCAAGAAGAATTGAATAAGTCACCCTCAACCCTATTATTTACACAATTTCGATAGTCATTATCGAATCAATTGTCAACAAATGTTTTACCGTCCTTGACCAGGCACTCCCACTAATTTATAATAATGGATTTGCCCTTATACAACCTCAATTTAACAGTGGAATAATGAATTTTCCCTGAATTTCCGGGTTTTTCTTTCGGCCAACAGCTTCAACGCACTGTATAATTAGATCAATGATAAAAGAGCACCTCGCATGCGCCCATATTGGTGCTTATTGCAAGAAGTAATATAAATGCCAAACCAAACCTAGAATTCCTCTATAAATGTAGAACGCCTAATCACGTGGCCCTGCAGAGCCTACTACTTCCAAAGTCGGTCTCTGCAGCGGGTCCGACACCTTGCACATTTTTAGCGCGCTCCAAAATTTCTAACAATTACAGCGGTGTTTGATTTCGAAAAAGTGAAAGCCATGGAGAAGTTCTTGTGCCTTTTTGTGTTCTTCGTGTATGTCCACGTGGGTATGTAAAATTTTGTATATAGAAGGTTTAAATCGCGTTACTGTTATTGTTTATTTATATTCAGGTGAAACTTTCCTTAGTATAGATAGGCAACACTCACTTTTAATTGCTATACCAGTTTCTTTTGCGCAGTTTAACCGTTTAACCTTTGCAATTTTTCTTATGCAGGATCCGCTGTGAAGTGCTACAACTGCCAAAGTAATGCTACTGTTGATTGCAAAGATTACACAAAAATGGATGTCGTGGAATGTCTTCCTGTAAAGGATCAATTGTTTACTCCGGTGTGCATCAGAAGAGTGCTGAAAAGTGAGTAAACTGTTAGGTACCCGTTTGTGGGCCTTTACACTCTTAATAGCTGTATTTAATTAATTTTGCACAGAGATATTAATCTAAATTACATAAGGTGAGCGAGTTAGTAGTATTAATTATGTATTGCGACGAGAGCCTTCTTCAAGGTCAATAATTATTGTTTTCAAGTAATTTCATTGTACAAGGTTTCAAGTGGATGGATCTGTGATAGCCTCGATCGTAAAGCGAATTTTAATTTAGTTTAACCTTTAAAGTTTAGTGTATTCATGGGAACTAAACAAAACTTAATAAGACGTTTACTAAAATTATTTGTAATGCTGTAATATTTTGTAGTTCCGGGTAGAAAATTGATGCACAATTCGGTTAATACTTTGGAGTTTCATTAATATTCACAAAATAAAACATTAAATATTTTCAGAACTACGGGCTTAATTAAAAGGCCAAATCGTGTCTTTTCTTGGCAGTCGCTTGACCGCGAAGTATCTGCGAAATTCTGGAAAACTACTGCCTGGGATAAAACTATATTTATAAGTTTCGGGAAAATAGATTAGTTGACAACGAACGGTAGAGCTGTCAAATTTCTTTTCAGTTGGGGGGAATCAAAATTATTATTTTATATTTATATTCATGACATGCAATTGATTTATACGGAAATTTGTGAAAAATCAAGTTTTATATTATAGGACTCAATCGTATACAACCATTAAATTTTCTAAACAGTGTGATAACATTTAATAATTTTTTCCGAAATGAATGAATGAAAAAACTAGAATTTCAAAATTTTTGGACCGTAGCATTTATCCCATTTGTATATCAAATTTTACGACTATTTGACATCATCGTTTTGAGTAACTAATAACCAAATGTACAAAAGAAATAAATAAAACATTTTTAGAATACCTAAGCAATATGTCAGTTATATTGTTTGATTATAACATTTACATCCCGTTTCTCTGCGAAATTTTATATCCTCTGATAAATAAACGTGAAGATAAAAAAGAATTTTTTACAATCAATTTTTTCGATTTCGAAAGACACAGTTTCTGTATATCCATCCATTTCCCATAACACTAAAGTTATGTTCGTCTTGCGTTTTATGATTTTCCCAGTCGCAATGCAATCCGTAGAGGATAAATTTAAATTGGTGGTAGTAATAAGAAACCATAAACTAGCTCTAAAAGTTCTAAAATTAAATGTAATATTTGTTCCAATTTTCTGGCTGAAACAATGTGAAACGTTTTGTATTTCTTGTTGGGGTATAGAATTTGAAATTCCAATTAATTCAGTTTTTCCAAGCGAAATTGTTTGACCTAACTTAAAGACGATTTAAACTACAGTAATTAATACTTCACTGTATATATCTTACAAATTTTTAATAGAACCATGAATGTGTCTTAGTTTTTGACTTTATTGGGTGCGACTGTTTAAGATAATTTTCATTTTTCATTTTCATTTTCCTGTATGTCGAATATAAATTCTGCAAACTAACCGCTGCAGTGTTACCTGACATTTCTTAAATGTCATGTAAATGACATGAAACAGGGGAAAAATTAAAGCGGAGTTGTGTGGGTTTAAAAATGATTAATATCTTTTTCTTAATTTTAAAAGTATTTTTACTTAGGCCGTTTATACTGTACTCGTTTTTACTCATTAAAAAAAATTAATATTAACATTCAAATTTAAGAAAGGTCGTTTTAAAAATAATAATCCGAACTGATTGTTTTTGTTATTACACAATCTTTAAAACAGTTTTCTTTGTACTTTAATTGATACGCCTAGATCGCCCTGTATGGGTGCCACACCTGCATGTAGCAACAATGACTTGAAATATTAAACAAGATAATTCATATGCTACAAAGAAGTACGAACGCTTCCTGCCATGGCATGAATCTTTATTTAAACTTTTCCTGAAAATGTCTTCTAAAAGTCTAAAAAAAGTCACAAAAAAAGTATACGAACGAGGTTAGGTGATGAAACAGAGAAGGGTTCAATCGTATTATAATGTTCCAAAAAAAAAGCAAGAGGGAGAAAAGGAAATGAAAACGTATTAAGAAAAAAATTAATCAAATAAAAATAAAACTTTAAGTAAGAGAGCAAAATACCAGTGGCGGCTCGTGAGTTAAGAAAGAGGGTGGGCACAAGAAAAAACTTACCTATTTTTTGTACATAAAGTCCATTCTCCTATTTTTCATGCTGGAAAAGACGTCTATGAGTAGTTTCATTTCCTGCTTGGCCTGCCAGCAAGCAATGAGAAGCCTTTAAACACTTGTGAACCTTTCATATGTATTGCAAGCACAGCGTCTAATTCGGCAGCAAAGTTGATTAACCTTGCATAAATTCCTAGATTTTATGACCTTAATGTCTCATCGTGACCTCGCAACGCCAGTTCAAAGGCGCCGCATAATTTAATACACATAATTAACCAGCGCAAAATATGACGATTTTTT
>JABXWE010018331.1:0-10659 GCA_014611495.1 Limonius californicus | reverse complement strand
AAAAAATTCTTAAATGGAGACCACCTCAAAGAAGAAAACGAGGAAGACCGCGTCGAACCTGGATTGAGGGCGTACGAGAAGCCATGACAGCAAGACATATGGAAGAAGAAGACTGGAGGGATAGAGACAAGTGGAAAAGGGGTTGCGAGAGACGTCCTGTGTGATGTACAATTATTATATATGCCATATATTGTATATATAATGTAAACTCGCAAATATATATATATATATATATATAATGCAAAATCATTCAGTATAGTGCCGTGTTAAGTTCATTTGATTTGGCTGCTTCATCTGTATTAAAGTGATATTTTAATTGCCGCTCTGTAGCCGATTACTATATTGTTATTTTCCAAATACAGTTTGGTGTGGTCCTTTTTTTCGTTGTCATGCAAAATTGCCGGTTAATTTTTTGTCTGCGCGCTTGGCCCTGGACGCTTCGTGGGAATTTATGTGTTAAAATGTTCTCTAATTATTGCACCATATTTCGCAATGCGGTGTAATATTTTTGACCAACGCATGTTCGCGTTGCGTCTCCTCTTCAGTCGATTTTCCATCTTTGCTCAGCCCGATCACCCGATACCATCGCGGGGACCGTTAATAAATTAAGAAAAAGAGTGGACCCTAGGCCTTGGGAGTGAACTGACGTGTTTTCTTTTTAGAATAACGGGTTGTGTAGCAGCTCTTCTACTAATAGAGTTATCGTTTGGTTTTTTTTTGTTAGGCAAGAGAATCTTCGTATGTGTCGGAGTAAAAATATTGGCAAGGTGTCAGCTTTTCGCAAATACAATTTGGTCAAATTGTTCTCTCGACTTGTGTAGGATAAAAGTTGTAAAACCTGAGGAAGCCCTGTTTTTCAAGTAGTTTTAAGTGATCCTCCCGTACCGCGGCGGTGATCTTGACATCTGAAGTTCCCGTCTCTTCTCTCTCGATGTCGAAAAAGCCCTGGCCATAGCGTTATCTTCATTCGATCCAATCTTTAGAGGCGTACCAGCGAATTTTTGCGCTTCCCGAAGATCTTAGGAACACCCTAGTTGTGCTTCTCTCTGCTCCCTACCGAACAAACTTTCCCGAGTATAATTTTCAAGCTTCAAGTGCTGAAGCTTTTTTTTTAAATGCGACGTAAAGCGACCTTCAGTCGTCAGTTGTGCTTTCTTCTTTTGGTTAACTGTAAAGTGTAAATTGTATTAATTTGTAAACTCCTACGCCACCGATTGGTAAAAATCTTGAAACGAAGCATCATTAGTTGTTACGCCTGAAATATGGAAAAATACCAAATTTGAGATACCTATAAATACTGTTTCTAAAATTCAGTTTTAAGTGTGTTTCCAAACCAAACGCGGTCAAAACGTGAAATTTATAAATGTTGTGGTGTGTTCGAGACACCTCAATAGTCGCCTGTCTCGCTTCTAGGGATTACTTAAACACCAAGTAAAAATGAATACTCTTAATAGTTTACGTTTGTGTTCAGATACGTTACGACTAATAAAATAGAACCAGTACTTGAATGTCGCAGAAATTTATATGCGCTAATCCGGTAGTCAGGTAAACCTCTGAGACAGAGTATAAACTAAATACAGTGTGTTATCAAATTTAAGGACTAAGGATACATTTTAGTTGTAGTAGGTTTTTACCTCCATACAAGTCTAAATTATTTTATTTTAAGAAATTTGGTTTGAGAGAGTTAACTCCACATGACGTGCTATTTTCAATGATCAGAATCATACAGAGTGGTGTATAACAGTAGATAGGTAAACGTCTTCTTGAAATTATAGGATTTGTTAGATGTTTGTTCATTATTTTAATAGCTTACGCAAAGTATGATTAATTTTTGACACTCAACAAAACCAGGATTACTGGTTACTGTGTGTGAACCTAAACAAACTAACTTTTAGCTAGACAATGCAACTTGCATCATTAAAGTCTTCAGAGTAGTGAAACTGAAACCTCAAACAATGTATAGCTTACGCCAAGCTATTACAATATGCAGTTATATCTTTAGGCTACTTACAATAAAAACTTGAAAAGTATTTCGTTTAAAATACGTATAATACCTGCCCAACCTTATTAAAAACAAGACTAGCCTAAAGCACCTTACAAGAAGTATTAAAGAATTCTTATAAAAGAGCTATCTGCATCATATGGACAACATTCTGTATTTTGAATTGTACATTCTGATATATGATTTAAATAGAATGTGCATTCCTTTGAAAGCTACAAGAATTTATTATCCGTTCAGCTGCGTTATGTTGGTTTTACTCATTAGTAATTATAGATTGGGGATCTTTTTCTTATGAAAGTAAATCCTCCTTCATTTTTACTGTTATATTTTCTCCCCTTTGTTGAGGAAGCTCCCTTTTTAACTTCACAGCTTTTCAAATATTTTTCAGAACTTTGGCTTTCCCGCGATGCGGTTTAATTATGAATTCCTATGTCTTACTAATTTATTAATCCGCTCAGAAACTTCACGTATACATGAATTAATAATAAGTTGAAAACAGATGCCCCATTCGATTAATACATATTTGATTAAAGAAGCGGCAGAAATAATTGATATATGCGACCAGGTACTAGCAGGATTTAATGTAAATTATTTTTAACCTTTTTCGGAGTGCGGTTGTTTACACACTGTTGTAATTGGATCGTTCGCGGGAAACGCGTGCGACACCGCGGATTTAAAGAAAATAAAGTCTGGAACAATCAGCGTCCCATCAAAAATTTGGTGCGCTTTCAGTCGCAATAATGCAAAGTGCCTACAATACTCGCGAAACGAGGGATGTTCGAAAGCAGGCGGAGATCTAACCCCAACGCAAATGTATTTTGAGAAATAGTAATAACATCTCGATGGTTTGAAGGGCTTCGAGGTAATAGAGAAATAAAACAAGAGCAGGAAGTCTTTGTACGTAAGCGAAATGGATTTTATATTGCATTATTTGAAGTAACATTTGCCTTTACGGCTATGTATGCATGTTATAACAATTTTCTCCAAGTCGCGTAACCTGGAGTTGTAAAAATATAAACTAACCAAGGGTGCATTTGCATATACATGCAAGTCAAGGCTCAAAATTTAGCGAATTTATTTCGCTCGTAAAGCAACTGAAATAAAAAGTTAAATGCGGTCCTGTACGCCGCAAACAAATGATATCATCTGTCGCTGGCACTCATAATAAAATAAAAGCAAATTCTTTTCAATACAGCGCTTCGTTTGGCGTAAAATGGTCAGTAAAGCCCGGCTGAGTTCGCTATTGAACATTACAATCAATCTCGAACGCGCGACTTGAGTCAAAATGCACCACAAAAGACCATATAAATAAAAGATGGATCCACGATATGAACATATATAAAGCGTAACTAACGTCTTCACAAAACAAGCTTAAACGCCAGGAATTGGCGGAAGCGGAATCCCCGAAAGCTGCGACTTTAGCTGCCTTGCGATAATATCTGCCACAAAATATCCCTTTGTGTTCTTTTTTTCGAGAAGAAAAACCTCTCTCATAATCATAACGAACCGAAACCAGCGACTCTCTTTTCAGATTATACGTTCAAAAAAGTACTTTACAAACGCAGGAAAGACAACATTTATTAAAAGCGCCTCTTACCTATTATTTTCTAAAATGATAAAAAGCTTCTTTCTTGAATTTCGCCCCCGGCTTGCGATAATCATCGTCTTGTTGCAGAGTGAAAACACAATTACTAATCCTTATTTTTGACTCTACATGTCATACATTATACGTACTTAACGAAATAGAAATAGAAATAGTATGATGATCTGAGGTATCACATAGGATTTAACCAATATAATAGTATCAACGTGGTAGTAGTAAGCTCAGTGCCAAATATAACTTGACACTAAACGGCGTTATCGATTAGTTTACTATACTGTTAGAGATTTATTTTAGTATCAAATATTATTTTTTATGTTATATCGTACTACCAAAATGTAAAAAGTATACCATTATCTAATCAATTTTAATATTTGGATAATAAACAATAACATGGTAGATTGTCGTTTTCAAATTTGTACTATTCTAAAATGTAATTCCAGCAGATACATTTGATGTTTTCCTGCAAACACACATTTAAGTTCTGACAGCTTCCAGATAACGACGTTTTACATTAAAATTTTGCTTTCCAAAGTATAAATTATTTTTTTACGATCTAGTAATAGATGCCGTGAAAAACAATTCTCGGCAAACCGCAACCTACATCGTAGGTAATTCCAGTGTGTTCAAGTTCAGTATGTTAACCCAAGTGCGATTTTCTAGTGGTGGAAGAGCTGTAATTAAAAAAAAAGTGTTCTGTTTTAAGCCATATAGGATCTAAATGAAAAACTATTGTAATATTTTATTATCTTATTACTACCACATAAACAACTTTTTGATAGAGATCGTTATTTTATATTAATTTTCAAGTACCTTGTTCTGATTTTTTCTAAGGTAGTCTTCTCGTCGCATTGTTGCCATATTATATTATGCTTCAAGACATTTCTTGCAAATTCTATAACGCCCAATCCATATTACGCCCAGACCGCCCAAAGTTAGTTGGTACAGGGACAGAACGCCCAACGTGACCACATGATACGTATATTCAAAATTACATACAGAATCCGATATTACGAGGGCAGCCTTTTAAGTTTTTACAGAAACTAAGAAAAAATTTTTTGGTACAAGCTAATTTATTGCTTTTCAAAATATGAGCCTTTAAGATTTATACACTTTTGCATGCGTTGAAACCAATTCTCGAAACATTTTTTCATCTCAAGGAATAGTTGCGACATGTCCAGTACAACCGAAGAAACAAGCAATCATTTTCTTGGAAGTGCTCCATGAATGAACAATTTTTGTGAGATTAGGTTCATCTTGGAACACCCAACCAGTGGATTGTTGCTTAGTTTCCGGTTTATACGAATATATCCAAGTTTCGTCACCTGCTAGGGTGTTTTACACGGATTTTGCAGTTCCTCGGTCGAATTTTTTTACTATTTCCTTACACCAATTAATATGAGCCTTTTTTTGAGCTTGCTTCGGTCAAATTAGGCGGAATCCATCGGGAACAGATCTTTTTCACAGCTTAATGTTCATACAAAATCAAATGTACTGTAGTTTTCGATATGCCCAAGGATGCCTCTATCTCACTGTAAGCCACATGCCGATCTTCTTCAATCATGTTGCGCAGCATCGATGTTTTTTGGAATAACAACCGATTCTGGTCGACCTTCACGAAATTCACCACTGACAGGCGCACGACCACGACGAAATTGTGCAAATCAATTGTAAACAGTCTTTTCTGATGGTGCTTCATCACCAAAAGTTGAACGAAGCGATTCTATACATTGTTGTTAAGTTAGGCCTTGGCTAAAATAGTAAACAATCTTCCAACGAAAACCTTCACCTGAAATTTCCATTCTTTCACAAAATTGTTTTTTTTAATTCTCACTGTAAACAAACTACTCGGTCGATTTCGAAGCTGCCACAGTTTTCACAATAACAAATGTCAAATTTTACGAAAATAATAATGACACATCTCAATAACGCCACCTAGTGGTCGTTGGTAAAACTTAAAAGGCTGCCATCGTATATCCTGTAAGTATCCACTTTTGTAGTTGGATGATTTAACTACGGTAAGTTTGAATTGGGCGATGTGTCCATGTTGGATGTTGTGTCTGCCCACAAACCATTAAATATTGGAAAATACTACGTACACTAAAGTAAGTAAGTAAGCATCACCCCGCATTAATTCCAAATTAACGAGGGAGTGTCTATATCTACTGACATTAGTGTGTGAGAAGAACGTAGTTCAGCTCATATGGGTGCAAGGGCACATGGGGGTAGAGAGGAACGAAAAATCACATTCCCGCACGAAAACCCGTGCATGCACCCCGTTTATAGGGCCAGAACTTGTACTCGGTATCTCCAAACAAAGCATCCTAACAGTAGTAAAAATGTGGACCATTACACAACACATTTCTCGCTGGGAGGCAGTACAGGGACAAAGGGGGGAGGAAATAATTGGAACGTCTTCTCGTAGATTAACAACTGACGTCCTCCATCTAGAATGAATTCAGATTAGAGGGTTGGCAGGACTTATAACAGGGCACTGCCAGCTGCGAAAACACCTTCCCAAAATTGGTGTATACACTCTGTAGACCATGTGAAGAAGAGGAGAAAACATAACCTTCGGCTGTCCAGCACTTTACCGCAAGAAACAGCAACTATTCGGGGGAACACTTCGTGAAAAAACTTTCAGACATGAAATCCTCTTAAAACTATCCTGAAACTCGTCGAGGGCACAGGTCTACTTTGAAAGGATCGGGGGCGCACAAAAGACCATAGAGTAAGTAAGTAGTAAGTTTGAATTGGGCGGCGTGATCACGTTGGGCGTTCGATTTCTATGCCAACTTTGGATGTTGTGAGCAAAATAATCGTTGAGCGTTATGGACTTTGGACAAAGTGTCCAGATTTCGTTCACTAGAATAGCTGGTTAATATTACAAAAGTTGACGTTTTTCTGTTTCCTATGTTACACCCTTTTCTATCTATATTACTAATTTTCTTCCAGATGTTCTTCATGTACAAGGTCAACATTATTATTTTAAGGTTTCACATAATTTTTCTTAAAAAAATTGTTCAGTAAACTGAAAAGATAATGGCATAAATTTGATACATTCTTTGATGATTGCGGAATTCGTAACAAAGTCAATTTTTTTGTGTTAGGTTCAGTATATTCACCAAATTTACCTTCTTCGCTAATTAACTAATATTCTTGCCAGCTTAACTGTTCCCTGTTTTCTGTCTCTTCTTCGTCTTTTTTAGCTTCTCTTTCTTATCTTCTACTTAAGATTTTCATCTTATACTATTGCATTGTATTTGTCAAATTTCTTATTCAATATTATATCTTTGTGTTAGGTTTAGTATTATCTAATTATAATTCTCTTTAAATAATCTCCCGATTTAATGTGCTGTTCAAAGTCAACCATTTGTTTCAGGAACCATTTCTTTTCTATTATGTTTGTCAAGCAATATGACAGAAATTTGTGTATTGTGTATTTCCTGTATCGAGCCTCTACTTATTGTCAGTTTTTTATTGCTTCCTTCGTTGTTTTATTCGCCTGTATAATATGTTAGGATCTCATTGGAATAGTGAAAGAAGTGCATAGGTATTTGGTAACAAGGACTATATAGAAACCCGGTTTCCATTCCATTTTTATTTCTTCCTTTTCTTCGTCTTCTTCTTCCCGCCTATATTTTAACCTGAATTTAGAAGACTTGGGATTAAATATTTTCTTGTATTTATTTATTCAACTTCTTAATAAATATCATATATTTGTATTAAATTTTCCATTCATTTTAGAACGTTCTCTCCTATGCTTTGTCGTGATTTCATATTCTATGAGATTCTATTTGTTAGTGGTGCCCCTTTATTTCCGCCTGACAATAGCACAGGAATTAGTCTTTTCCTACACTACACTTTCCTCTATTTACGCTAATTTTCACATTGGTTTATTATTTTTGATGCGAAACTAGTTTGTCCACTGTTGTATTTGCTTTGCTATGGTTCGTTATAATTTTGGTAAATGCATAGTTAAATTATTGTAGTGTTGTACTTGTTTATTAAGGACCACACTAATACCAGTACCTGTTTATACTATCTTTATCTGTTATTTTTCTTCTTCTTTCTTATTTTTTTCTTACATCTAGAATTATCAGGATACAATGTTTTCTTCGTCAAGCTCCTTATTCAAGATCGCATTTTTGTATAAATACTCTTCATTGCTTCAGTCTCATTCATTCTTGACCCCCCTGTCTTCCCTGTGTTTCCACGTGGCTTCCATACTTCACGTGCAATCAGCGGTTCTGCATTATTGTAGCCAGTTTCATTCTTGGCCGCCGTGTCTTCCGTTTCCACGTGGCTTCCATACTTCACGTGCAATCAGCGGTTCTGCATTATTGTAGCCAGTTTCATTCTTGGCCGCCGTGTCTTCCGTTTCCACGTGGCTTCCATACTTCACGTGCAATCAGCGGTTCTGCATTATTGTATCCAGTCAATAAGACAGCAGTTAACGTTTTGATGTTTCTTGTATTACATTCTTCTACTTCTTGCGTTAACTTTTCAACCCATATTTTCACAACCACAATTCTCATCACGTTGTAATAAGATTTACAAGCACATTAGTCAATATTAAAAGTGCTTTAATCTTTTTTCTTATTCCTTATGTTATTACGTTTCACTTGCCAATGAAATGTTTATAAGTCTACAATAGGTTTCACTATTGTAAAGTATCTGAAATATTAGTAAATAAATAAAAACCAATAGAGTATCTTTATTTACTAAAAATTGATACGTTTCTGTTATTGTACCCTGCGGGCATTGAATTTTGTTTACTTTCTGTTTATCTTCTATTTTACCGACTAACTACTACTGTATATTTTTGATAAATAAATACAATCAGAATCATCACGTCTGTTCCGCCTGCTATCAAACCAAGGCATAAGAAAGCGTTCCCATAATAGATGACGAAATTTTCCAACCACTTCACGATTTTTCACTCATCATTCAGACTGTTATTACATTAGCTAACCCAGTTCATTACAACATGAGATAGTGCCCCAGGAGAAGACCCCTCGTAACCCAAGGCTTTTCCTCCTGGGGGCAGCGATTCCATTTTGTAACCCGCATTTTACCTACAGGGTTGCCCGTAATGTGCCCCGACCGTATCATGCTTGAAGTGTTTAACGTACAATTAAATTGCAGTAAAACTTGTGTCTCACCCTGTATGCGAAAAGGTCGTGTATTATGCGAACGTTGTTTATTATTTATGTTCCATTGTTTGTACTAAAATACTTAGCAGTAGTTACAAGGGAGTCATTTTAAATTTGTATGAGTTATAGCTAGTTAGATGATTTTTTGTTTATGGTAGCTTGGGAAATGCTGGAAACGCATTCCTCTAAATAATGCGCGTATGTAACGTTCTTTGACGATATAATCTTGTAAGCGGTTGAAGTTTCCTATTGGTTCTGTTAATAAGGTTTTATGAGCGAAATACAACAATATTTCTAAATCCAAAAAATGTGGCTAAAGTGTAAAATGTTTCCAATGTAAAATATGAACTGAATGCTAATGTATAATGCAACAGATGTTCTAAAAATAGAAAAATTAATATATCCCGAAGAACTTTTGTTGGGCGAGGCACAAAAAGGGGAAGAATGGGGCTTGAAGTAATACTCGAACCGTAATTTTAGCGTGCCAGTCAATCACTCGTATATCAAAATAGCGGAACAAAAAGCGTATATGAAACTGGGATATAAAATCGAGAGCAGGTTAGGTTTGTTCATTTCCTATCTTTCAAGGGGTGATTGATGTGTGCCGAGTTAATACCACCGCCGCCGCCTCTAGTGGTTACTTCACGGAGAACCACTGAATACGGCTGACCTGATTTGTGACACAAGAAAACCTGCATCGTAAATGTGTGTCTTCAAAAGAAGACATACATAATAAATTGTTTCGTTCCCGCGCGTCGGCGAACTCGAATTTTTTTAATGCAGCCGCAGGGCAATAATTAACGAGCTAGGCTTGTCTACCTATTTCACATCTAAAATAACTGATACGAACGGCCGAACTTTAAAAATAAATTCAACTTTTTCGACTTTGCCAAGGAAACGGCGACAATAACGATTTGTGGCCCCGAGTGCCATTCTTTTCTTCTAATATGACAAGAGAACTCCATATAACTTGTCGAACTGTCCACAGTTCCTTATATTTCATCAATAATTTCTTTCCAGAAGTTTATGGGGATGTCTTGAATAAAATGCTACAGGAAATAGAAAGTTGGGTCCATTGACTGCTTGTTTAAATATCATCATCTTGCAATGAGGAAATATTATCAAAAATCCGAATAGAAGCCGCTTTAAATAAATCTTTCCAATACTTCGATACAGCCCTAATTAAGCGCGTCATTTCGAGCAAATAATTAATAAGATTTTAATTAGCATTTTCTGCGAACAGTTTTTCAGTTTAATTGCAAGTAAAGCGCTTATAAAGTTCTATTCCGACGTTTATACAAATATAATATCTAAAATTAAAGCCTTCAGAAGTTAGAGTTCTAAGGAGGCTTTACATTTAATATATTTAATTAAGAAGAACTACTCTTACAGATACTTAACATTTTCTTTCATGTTAGTCGCAAAGAAACGTAGAGTACTGAACCCCGCGAGTATTGAAAATAATTGCTAAAAATTAAATTAAATTAAAAGCTCATCAATTTTCGCACTTAATGCGGGGTCTTTATAAAAGCAACAAATGGTTGTAGAAGCTTATGTCTCCTGAATCGCTAGGAATATTTTAGTGCCACTTAAATCGTTACTCGTGAGAAAGTAAAGATAGGTAGGCGGAAGTGAATTTGTATTAATTAAAGCTGATGTAGTAAGGAAAATAGTATATGTGCTGTTTTAGCCAATAATGTCATCGCAAGATATTTTTCAATCAATCAAATAAATAGAAAACAAAGTCTTTCAGCAGCAAGTTCTTTAAAGAGTGTTCTAGTTGCAACGGTTGCAATAAAGACACATTGCATATTTGTAGTTAAAGCAGCTGACTGTAATACGTGAAATTGGTTTGGTGCGCAAATAAAGCAGTTTATCTGAAAAGTGTGGTTACAGTAAAT
>JABXWE010018327.1:0-17836 GCA_014611495.1 Limonius californicus | reverse complement strand
AAAATAACGAATTTAAAATAGGAATTTTGAGTCACTATTCCCGATTTTAATGATCTAATTCTGCATTTAAAGTCGAAAATCCGGGACTGAGGATTCTAAATTTTAATTGGGGTTTGCTTGTTTGCCGTCGGATTTATGAGTTCAGATAAGAATTTTAAATTTAAATCTGAATTTTACAAATAAAGTTCAAATTCCCAACTTAAACTTTTAATTCCAAATTCGGAACCGGTATAACGTTTTTATCAGGAATTCGCAGTCCTAAGTTTTGAATTCAAAGACAAAACTTAGAATTTAATTAATTGTTTGATTCAACGAGATCGAAGATGCGGTTTTCCAAATATCTCTACGCATTTAAATAGATCATATTTAATCCATTTATACCCTAACTATGAATTTTGCTTATATGGGGTAGTTCCAAACGCAATAGTGGTTTTTAACGTGTCACACATTGCAGTGGCTTTACTTGTTATTCGACAGAAGGTCCACGTTCAGATTTTTCCCCGCTAGAAAAATATCACCGACCACGACTGGATTCGAACCCGAATCCCTTGATCTATAGGCAACCACCAGACCAAAAAATCACAGTAATATTAGAATTCATATTTCGTGTACAGAGTACGAATTACGAGTTCTGAATCTGAACTGAAAATCGAAATTTCATATTTAAATTAGTTCCCAGTTCTATGAGTTCAAATTCTGAGGAATAAGAAGCTAAAAACGCGTTTTTGACGTTAATTATGAGTCCAGATTATGAGTTTCAAAATTGGATATCCAGTTTGCAGTAATTATAGGTTAGAGTCAGAAGTTTATAACTATGAAATCAGAATATTAAGTTTAAAATCAGAAACGGGTTTATATCCCATTTAGAAGCTCGAGGTCGAATTTTGAACATTGCATTTTTGAAATATTAAATTTTTATTTCATTCACAGACTGTCTACGTGGTATAATCACTCTCTATTGTATAAAATATACAACTAATGAAAAATATGGAATAAGAAACATTTAATGAAATTACCTTATGTATCTACCTATATAAAGAAATAAAAAGTTTGTCTTTCCTTTCCTCTTCTCTAGCTCTATTAAAAGAAGTCTGCACATTAGGAATCCGCTCAGCAATAAAAATGTGTCTACCAGCAAGGGATTGTTCAGTAATAGAGCATTTTGGGGTTTTTGCACAGTCTGAAAAAATTAAAAATATGCATTATTTGCACATTTGATTTTTTAAATGAAATTATCTATAAATGGTTTGGAATGTGCATTTATTTGTTGCAGTTTACCTAGGAGATTCCTATAACTGCATTATTTTTTAAGATTATGTTGTTTGTTTACTCAGTATAGACATGACTGCTGTTACGTTTGAATAGTAAAATAATACATAAACTGATTAGTGATTATAAATAAGTTGTGTCAAAATTATTTGCCTTTGGGTTTATGTTAGTGCACGAAATTTCTTGCAGTTGTAGGTTGACAGGGTTACATGTTATATATGTACCTATGTAAATAAATTATGTTCTGAATTACTTTTGAAACTGACATTACGAGCCTATACTGTATTCAGATCAGAAAAACACAGGATGACGAATGTCAAACTGACAAATGCAATATATGCATTTAATAAATCATTCAGAAACACCACAGCAGTATGCGAGCGTCAAAGAAATCTTCGAATTCCAAAATCTATCTGCGTCTGTACATAGGCAAATAAACACCGTGTTTATTTGCGTATGGTCTGTATAATCATTTATAGACATCTGTACGTACCTCAGTATAGAATTCCTCATTTAATACAGGGCCAGCTATTAGGAACAAAAGTGAATGTGAAGAAATTATAAGCATCATGGAGAGAACTTTGATTCCAGAAATGCAGTCCAAATTCAGGTCGGATGACGATATATGTATTAACTTTCCAACATTTTTTATAAGAGAAAAAGTTACAAGTAAATCGTGATAGACCGTTGATCTTGATTTATTTTGAGTATTTACATTATAATTTACACTTTTTCTTCTGTTATAGATGCACATTAAATGATATATTGTTGCTAGCAGGACAAGCACCAAAAAAATTCCAATTAGACTCCTGGAAATAAACAGTATCTATGGTTGTTCCAATTTCATTTATTATTATATTTGATGAAATTGTTAAACCCTTACCCACAAACTATTTCTAAAGTTGTAACTGGTACACTTTTTTCGTAGTAACAATTACGTTCAGGTACTTGTATATTGTTATGTCGATCCGGATTTCGGATTATCTATACGAATTCAGATTTCGAATATTGTTTCTAAGCAGATATCGGATTTTTAAATTTTATGCCGGATTTTAGAATATCCGAAGAATATTTTATTTCATACTTTTTAAGGAATGCAACATCTTAACTCTGCGAATTCGTATTCTAAATTTACAATCACAAGGCCGACGCTAGGGTACAATAAGTAAGCACCATAGCGTTTGACCAGGGGCGTTCTTGGAAATGCTTAAATGCTTTACAGAAATATACAAATGAATGACCACTATCTCAGCTTGAAAATACCTTTTTGTCGAATGAGTGAGACAGGTTTATTAATAAAGGTAGACCGCAATTTTATAAAGGGTTACTTAAGAAACTACATTAACATTTAAAATTTTTAGAAAGAATTTTATCTAACCCAGCTTGCTTACATGTTTACTGTTTATTTGAATTTTAATATTAAGAGTTACGTTTTATTTGTTAGGTCATTGGGTGTAATACTGTTTCTGTTTATACCTAAGTAGTTTTTTGTTTATTTTATGGTTATAATTAGTAATTTATAATAATTGAAAGAATGAAACTTATAACTAATAAGTTCTCTTATAAATTTTTAATGTTTTATGTGTACTTTTAGTAACATTTCCGTCGTACCCATCACTATTTAGTGGAAGGGGGGTAATAGCCTCATTTGCCAGGAGCGCGCTGGCTTCGTACACCCATCTTTTTACTTTCCCATACCTTATAGGTATAGGGTATTACTTTCCCATACCTTATAGGTATAGGGTAAGTATTGAATTCATGAAAATTTTCGAAATCGAGATTTTAACGGAAATATCCGTTTTGGGTATCTAGGAACCCAAAAAAGTGGTTTTTAAAAAATGTCTGTCTGTTATAAAATCACAGCAAACTCAATTTGCAGTCACAATATCACGTATAGAGTAGAGAATGAAGTATGCCTGGTTGCATATTAAAAGGAAATTAAGGGGCACCGCAGATATTTGGCGGGACTTCTTACAAGCCTTGTAAGTCTATTCGTTACGAGGCAAGGTTTTAGAATAGCGCTTGAACAACCGTTTTCAGGAAAATAACTCTACTGTTGAATAAAGATGATATGAACAGTTTCCAGTATGGGAAAGTCCAGGGAGGCAGTCGCGTCCACTTATTCTGTTTTGAAATTATACGTTTTAAAGATTTTACGCCGACGCGACGCAGAACGACATATTGAACGACACACTACTATTATAACAAATAAAATACTGAATAATTAAGTTTGCACATATTGGATTCATAGTTGCTGCCAATATGTAATTTTTTTTAATTTAAATAACGGATACATCCAGATAATATATTTATAACAGATTTATCGATGATTTTGAATAATTAAGTTTAAAATGAGGAACTTAAACATAGACAGCGATTTTACTGGAATACGCATATACCTACAATTTTTCTCCTGTTTATCTGAAGTAACTGCATATTCATACAAATTCTACATGCCAGATTAGTGCAGACTGTATTTATGTAGATTTACTTAAATGTTTAATTTAATTTAATAAATAAAGGCACGCAGATAAATTCAGAAAACGGATTTTTGCTTAAATCCGAATATCGGACTTTTAAAAAAATCCGGATTATTTAGGGTAAATCCGGATATCGGATTTTTCGGATATATCCGGATATCGGATTCTTCGGATAAATCCGGATAGCGGATTTTCCGGATGAATCCGGATAGTGAATTTATCGGATAACGGATTTGCAAGACGAATTTTAGCCGGATAGTAAAAATCCGGCGTATACCGGATTATTCGGATACCGGATAATTTAAAATCCGAAATCCGGATTTTAAAATGTAATGGATTTGACAGCACTACTACAAATACTAAATAGGCTTTTTGTTTTTTCCATTTATGTTGTAATGTAAATCTACTTACCCGACACTTGTTCAGCCATCATCATTGTAATAGTCTTTAAACCATCTTGGTCTTCTATTTCAGCCAAATAACCACCAAGTGTAATACAGTACTGCGATGCATCTAACCAAGACATATCTTTTAAAACAAGTACCAAATTCGAACTTCTATATCTAATAGGCACTGAAGTAAAATCAGGTATCGGTTTGTTGTGTTTTAGGTCTGTAAGAAAAATTGTCGCCAATACATATTTTAAATATACCGAGAAAATTGTACATTTTTCACATAAAACTTCTTTGTGTCGACTGCATCTGGTTGTTACAAAATTGCCACTTGAAGCTAGATGTCTGTCGTAAAGTACACATCCTTCTGTGCGATTTATGTAATGTTCATGCCATGGAGGATATTTAGTTTCCTTATCTGGAAAGCTTGGTACTATTTCTGCTGTTGATAACCATCTCCAGTGCCCAGCATAATAGTAGCAACCTATCCATACGACCTCAAAGCCTTAATGATTTATAGTAATATTACAATTATTATTTTATATTTTATATAATATTAGTTAAATTACTTGGTCTACTTCGAACCATAGCTTTCGCTACTAGCTTTCCATCACTGTTATTTTCTATTACTGCTAGTCTGTACCCCCGTGTTCTACAAAACCCAGCAGCGTCAAACCATGACATTTTATTGTTATAGAGAATGAATGTACTGTTTTCGTTAGAAATATGTTGTAAGGGCGGTAAAATATCTTCATTGATGTCGTCGTCTATTGCTATAAAATATCAAATAAAAATCTGCTTATATAGTTTTAAAGTTTACTTTACGCTTTTGACACATAAATGGCTTAGGTAACCGAGAGTTTAGGTCAACGAACAATGGGAAATCGTGTTTTCGCCGATCCATTGCCAAACACGTTTTAGATTTTTTGTTAGGTTTCCGAATCCATGGTGGATAACCATCTTTTATTTTTATTGGAATAGTGGATTGATCAATCCATATCCACCTGTTGCGGGCGTTTCTGTATCCACCTACCCATATATCTTCCATTTCTATGAACAAACAACGAAATGGTTTTTCGAGGTTTCTGTTTATCTTGTTAACATACCAATACTGGAGTCAGCCATTTTCTCTGCCAATTTTTTAGCCAGTGTAGGTGTATTAACGATTGCTAATTGTGCTTGATATACCGGACATATTAATAGAGCTTCGTCCCACGTAACACGCTCCGAGAAAAAAATGTATTGGAAACTTTGAATATTGTAATACTCTATTATTGGTTGAGAGGGTTGTGGACCTGTTCAGAGGTTCTGAATTATAATATTGTTTTTAAAATACCCACAGTGAAACATAAAATGAGAGGAAACCAGATAAATAGAACGTATTTATATTTATTGTTGTTATATTACAAGGATTTCTTACATGTACTATTAGCGTCAAAATAGCTCCATCCAATACATTCACGAACACACAAAAGTAACAAGACTTTATTTAACATGAAATACATTTTGCAGTCATTTTGTTAAGCGTTGGTGCAATTTTTAAAGCAAAACTGTCATTATTATTACTGGCACTAAACGGTACTTGATAAGCTTATTTAAAAATAAATTTTAATATAAATAGGTACAAAATAATAATACACAATATACATTTAATAAGTTAACATTATATTTAATTAATTACAAATATCACAATTTAACAGTATCTATCGTTTGAACTTGGTGTTGCTGCTGATGTTGATTCCTCCGGCGTTCTGTAACAGATGTACCTATGTTATTGGACTTTATTTTAAGCTTTACTAACCAAACTGACCACGTCTTAAAATCATCTTTTCTAGGCCGTGGATAGGAGATTCGAAGAGTACACATAATATAAAACCAGCAGCAAATGTCATTACGATATGGGCAAACGAACTGCAAGCCTAAAAATTAAAAAAAAATTAAACAATTTGCATAATGTTTAATACGAGCATCGTACCATGTTATAAATACTCAGATATGCCGGAACCCGTATAGTCCCGTAGCTGTGAAGCTCTATCAGACCATTTACTAAATAAGCACAGTATGTTAGTCGACTAAGTGGTCCAAATGGCGCCCACGACAAAAAACTTTTCACTGGACCTAAAATAGTATTAACAATTGTATTTTCTTGCAGTGTGATTGGACTTTCATTAAAATGTACAACTGGGTACTGGCCACATGCCCCGAAAATTAGGAAAATATTTAAATTACCCGAATTGTCAGTTGTACAAGCGATGATGATCCATGCAATGCTAACACTCCACGCAATTTTATGCATAGAAGCATACGCAGCGGATTCCAAAACGTTGTAATTATGTGCGGGCAGGTAAAACACGGTAATGGAATACATTGAAGTTATTCCAAATATTGCTGCTAAGATCCAGCTCACTCTTACCACACTGCTTGATAGTTTAGTGCTAAAATATGGAATTGAGTATTAAATATGTAGATTTGGTAAGGATACAAGGTTAACAAAATCAAAGAGGGTAGGCATTCAATGAAAAAAGTACGAACAAATCAAAAACATAAGTTTACTGTGCACCCTGAATTTTTTCCTTAAAGAACCCTTAGCTCCACAATATTTAGATTAACAATAGAAGTCTATGGATTAGACTTCCATTGTTGACATGGTGAAGAACTTATATCAGGGGTTTTCCCCAGACAACGTTCCTTAAATAGTCTAAGTATATTTTAACCAGTCGCTGTTCAACTTTTATGGATACATTTCAAGAATTACTTAACATAACCATACAATTTAGCAATCAATAAGGAAGATCATCCTTTTTCTTCCACTTACTTTGATGACTGCAACTTATGCACCATATATCCGGCAACAAGTCCAATACAATACGATGTGGCTCTCATATGTGTTTTGATGTAAGCAAAGGCAAAATAGAAATTACGTGTTATGTCAGTTATTTCCCTAAAAAGATAAATAATAATAATATTAATTTTATATTATAAAGTAAATCAAGAGCGCTCCTTACGAAGGATATGCCATTAACGTAGGATCTAATTCATAGACATAAGTAACTATGAAAGGAACGACAGCAGCCACAGTCGTGACAATGCCAAGCAGTATTTCTCCAATTCTTGGCCATTTCCATAATGGATAAATGATAAAAGGTGCTATTATAAAAAGATGAGTATCCGCAGATAAGTACCACGATTGAAACATACACTGAAAGAATTGAACGGGTTATCGTTATATAACATACAGTAATGTTGGAAGCGTTACACTTACAGTATCTTCGTAATTCACATAATTATTTATATACAACAGATTCGCCCACCACGACTTTAAGCAGCGTTCTCGTTCTGTTATAATCACTTGGTTCCATAGAGGACCACTATCAAGTCTTATTAGAATTGTACAGTATAAAGCAATCACTACCACATAAGATGGCGTTAATCTAAAACAAAATTATATTTAATAACAGATTAATAAATTACACGGTTGATATAAAAATAAAAACTTAAACTCCAGCGTGGAAGTGGAATTTTCAAAGTTCAAAGTCAACTTCAAATTCTAACTTCAACGATATTCCCCTTCCTTTAATATTATTTTACAATGAATGTGTACCGCAGACAACTGTCTTGAGACAAAATAACGAATTTAAAATAGGAATTTTGAGTCACTATTCCCGATTTTAATGATCTAATTCTGCATTTAAAGTCGAAAATCCGGGACTGAGGATTCTAAATTTTAATTGGGGTTTGCTTGTTTGCCGTCGGATTTATGAGTTCAGATAAGAATTTTAAATTTAAATCTGAATTTTACAAATAAAGTTCAAATTCCCAACTTAAACTTTTAATTCCAAATTCGGAACCGGTATAACGTTTTTATCAGGAATTCGCAGTCCTAAGTTTTGAATTCAAAGACAAAACTTAGAATTTAATTAATTGTTTGATTCAACGAGATCGAAGATGCGGTTTTCCAAATATCTCTACGCATTTAAATAGATCATATTTAATCCATTTATACCCTAACTATGAATTTTGCTTATATGGGGTAGTTCCAAACGCAATAGTGGTTTTTAACGTGTCACACATTGCAGTGGCTTTACTTGTTATTCGACAGAAGGTCCACGTTCAGATTTTTCCCCGCTAGAAAAATATCACCGACCACGACTGGATTCGAACCCGAATCCCTTGATCTATAGGCAACCACCAGACCAAAAAATCACAGTAATATTAGAATTCATATTTCGTGTACAGAGTACGAATTACGAGTTCTGAATCTGAACTGAAAATCGAAATTTCATATTTAAATTAGTTCCCAGTTCTATGAGTTCAAATTCTGAGGAATAAGAAGCTAAAAACGCGTTTTTGACGTTAATTATGAGTCCAGATTATGAGTTTCAAAATTGGATATCCAGTTTGCAGTAATTATAGGTTAGAGTCAGAAGTTTATAACTATGAAATCAGAATATTAAGTTTAAAATCAGAAACGGGTTTATATCCCATTTAGAAGCTCGAGGTCGAATTTTGAACATTGCATTTTTGAAATATTAAATTTTTATTTCATTCACAGACTGTCTACGTGGTATAATCACTCTCTATTGTATAAAATATACAACTAATGAAAAATATGGAATAAGAAACATTTAATGAAATTACCTTATGTATCTACCTATATAAAGAAATAAAAAGTTTGTCTTTCCTTTCCTCTTCTCTAGCTCTATTAAAAGAAGTCTGCACATTAGGAATCCGCTCAGCAATAAAAATGTGTCTACCAGCAAGGGATTGTTCAGTAATAGAGCATTTTGGGGTTTTTGCACAGTCTGAAAAAATTAAAAATATGCATTATTTGCACATTTGATTTTTTAAATGAAATTATCTATAAATGGTTTGGAATGTGCATTTATTTGTTGCAGTTTACCTAGGAGATTCCTATAACTGCATTATTTTTTAAGATTATGTTGTTTGTTTACTCAGTATAGACATGACTGCTGTTACGTTTGAATAGTAAAATAATACATAAACTGATTAGTGATTATAAATAAGTTGTGTCAAAATTATTTGCCTTTGGGTTTATGTTAGTGCACGAAATTTCTTGCAGTTGTAGGTTGACAGGGTTACATGTTATATATGTACCTATGTAAATAAATTATGTTCTGAATTACTTTTGAAACTGACATTACGAGCCTATACTGTATTCAGATCAGAAAAACACAGGATGACGAATGTCAAACTGACAAATGCAATATATGCATTTAATAAATCATTCAGAAACACCACAGCAGTATGCGAGCGTCAAAGAAATCTTCGAATTCCAAAATCTATCTGCGTCTGTACATAGGCAAATAAACACCGTGTTTATTTGCGTATGGTCTGTATAATCATTTATAGACATCTGTACGTACCTCAGTATAGAATTCCTCATTTAATACAGGGCCAGCTATTAGGAACAAAAGTGAATGTGAAGAAATTATAAGCATCATGGAGAGAACTTTGATTCCAGAAATGCAGTCCAAATTCAGGTCGGATGACGATATATGTATTAACTTTCCAACATTTTTTATAAGAGAAAAAGTTACAAGTAAATCGTGATAGACCGTTGATCTTGATTTATTTTGAGTATTTACATTATAATTTACACTTTTTCTTCTGTTATAGATGCACATTAAATGATATATTGTTGCTAGCAGGACAAGCACCAAAAAAATTCCAATTAGACTCCTGGAAATAAACAGTATCTATGGTTGTTCCAATTTCATTTATTATTATATTTGATGAAATTGTTAAACCCTTACCCACAAACTATTTCTAAAGTTGTAACTGGTACACTTTTTTCGTAGTAACAATTACGTTCAGGTACTTGTATATTGATTGCTTTATAACTAATAGCTATTTTAAACAGCGCTTCCAAGAACTGTTGAGTTTCTTCAGCACTGCATGTTGATGGTACGCAAATAGCCCAATGCAGCGTGTTGTTAAATGCAATGCGAGGTAGGGGCTGAAATTTGTTACGAAAGTGTTAATGCATTCCATTTTGCAGTGATGATTATAAAGTAACTACAAATAACGATTGTTTAAATTGTTTGTCTTAATATATTTATTATCTGTGAATAAGATTCATTCACAAAATGGAATATTATCGTTTGAATACTTAAAAAGAATACTTTTCGAAATGCTTTTCATTCAAAGATGTTCAGAATCTATATCCGAATGCCCTTCCGTCCCCGTCCGTGCCCTACCCTTGTATTAGCATTAAACTATATAAAATAGAAATAAATATGAAAATGTAAAGTCTCCTTCTCCATTTCTTTTTCAAAAATAGTTTTGTTTACAATTTTCGATGCTTACATACCCCATGAACATGGAAATGACCATTGGATCGAGCAACTCTTTCGTCTCCTCCAGTATTCGTATCCAAGGTAATATCAGCCAGGCAGTATTGCCCTTTTATAGTACGTTTGGTTTGTGTTAAAATTTCTGTTATTGATACGCACTCATCAAAATTGCCCATCTGGTAGTAGGAACCATACAACATCCCCACGGGAAATTTTGGGGACGCATCGAACACTGAAAATTAAAAATACTCTGTTTAATATTTCCATTTAATTGTGATTAAATTCATATTTAAAGATAATAGGTACTAGAAAAATCAATATTTATATATTTAAAAGTATAAATGGTGATCCTGTTTCTGATGAATGAAAACTTGCATATATTTCATCAACAAATAAGGAAGGGAATAAGTGATATTGTAACAACTGTCGCGGAATACTGGTCACAAGTACAATTAGCCGCTTATACGGAAGAATCCTAAGAGATGTGATCGAAGATGAATTTGAACACAAAGTAGCCAAAGAACAAAGTGGAATCCGCGCAGGATGGTCATGTATGGATAACATCTTCAGCATAAAACAAAAAAAAAACCATGACAAACAGAGAATCTCTCATTTTAGAGAATCTCAAGTAAATGAAACGTTAACACAAACCGTTCAAAATTCTATCTCGAAAATAAAAGTTGGAAAAAAATATCCAAAGGCTTTATTTAACGTGACCAAAGAATTAAGAAAAGGATATTGCATCTAGCCTATCTTATTTAAATTATACGTGGAAAAAGCTTCAAATATATGGAAACGAAAATGCAGCGGTACCAGAATTCAACTCAAAACTCCAACATATATGTATACTCTTCAATTTGCCAATGATCAGGCAGTATTAACACAACACTAGGAAGATTAGAATATATGGCCAGAAACCTAAGGAAGAATATTCAAAATGGGGATTAAAGATAAACATTCAAAACACTAAATACTTCTACATTGGGAAAGAATCCGAAGATCTAAATTTCTAAAATAACAAAAAAATTTAGAAGTGTGATGAGTATAAATATTTGGGCGTTACATTTAAGAAAGTAGGACCACTGAAATAGAACATCGTATTAGTCAAGGAAGGAAGATAATAGGTAGCCTAAACGGAGTACTCTGGGGTAAACGAATTACACGAAGGAGAAAACACAACATATATAACACGATAATAAAAAGCATTGTAACATACGGAACAGAAGCATAGAGAATGACAGAAGTAGATAAAAGAAAACTACTAGCAGTAGAAATAGATGCGCTACGACAATCAGCAAGAGTATCTTAAGAAAGACAGAATAGCAAGTGAGAGAATATATGAAAACATAAACCAACATAATAGATGATATAGAGAAACGCCAACTGATACGGTACGATCATGTCCAACGAATGAACGAAGACATAATTCCAAAACAAGCTATGGAATGGATGCCATGGGAGAAACGGAAAAGGGGAAGACCTCGCAAAAATTGGAATTTAACAGATCCCGATGGAACAACAGGAAGGTATGAAATTTAGAAATCGGAAGGCGACGCCATACGCTATAGACCGAAATATATATACATATGAGGATTGGGGTGGCTCAGTGGCAAGAAAGCCAGGCGTTCGATGTAATAGTCCGAACGCTTCCCGGTTCGAATCACCCCAGAGGTCGGAAATTTTTCTAAATCCCTGGGTGGTCGGTACTTAAGGACAAAACTCCAGTTGCAGGTCCACTTATAGTTATTTATCCCTTGTATTCACTCATACTCACTAGGGAAATTGTAAAAAACCTAGTCAAAGAAATACATCTTGTAAGTTAGCTTGCCGAAAAAAAGCAGCCGCCTTCGGTTATCCCCAGAAACCGCACAAAATGACGTAGACGAAGCAGGAACCAAACATGAGAAACAATCAAGCAGAGGCACCGGTCAAACCAGAGCGCTAAAACGTAGGTGCAGAAAACATTTATCATCACGAAAGATTATGCTTGACGCCGGCCTATCCATAGCGCTCAAATTATATGCTCGAAAAAGATATATAGGGAAATAAAGATCCTGCAGCAGGCGCGGGTCACGCCAGAGCGCTTAAACTACGGGCGGCGAAACGAAACATCGTCGAGGGAAGATCTTGCAGGGGCGTTGATAAAGCCGAAACAATGAAACTGTAGATGGGGAAAGAAGAAATGCAATATATTTTTCAAAGAAACATCTTGCAGCTCAACAATTTTAACTATTCTAAAATGAAACTCGCCAAAGGAGAGGATGCTTTTGGAAATTACGGATACATAATAAAAGCTGAGCTAAAATATTTGAATATAAAATCATTTTATAACCACCAAGATCATCAAACTGAAAAACTGATCTAAGATTGCGTTAATATTACAGTAATAAATAAACGTAAATTATTTCAAAAACTAATTGAAATATTTGTATTAAATTATTAACAAGAACATAAATATCCAAACATAAAAACAGCCCGGGGCGGTCGCTCACACATCAGCGCGCGCACGTACCCACGCGCACACACATTTATTTATTTCATTTTTCAATTGATTTTGGACTTCGTGGCCTCGTGCTGTGTTTTTCTAGATCCGAAAGTTAAGCTGTGGTGTAATATGCGAGAAATTTATTTTTTTTAATGTTCGTTTTACCAGTTCGACAACTGTTGTTATACATGGTATGGTTAAAATAAATTATAACATTACTATCATGAATGAGCTCCATGAGGCCTCTAACAGTCATTGTAACATTAGTCAACTGCTATTGTTGTTTATATTTTTGTTTGAGGTTCTTAGGTGCACATAAGTAATCGGTTCACTAGAATTAATGTGTATTAGTCACTTCTGAGAAATTTATTTAATGGAATTTAACAAAATTGTATGGAATAAATAAATGATTAAATGCTGAAGCATTCGACAATGACGTCAAATTAATTTTGGAAACTCCCAGTGATCTATTTTTGAACTATATTTAACTAATAATTAAACTGAATATTCATCATAGTTTTTTATTTCAATATTACTACCTATGCACATAAAAATTTGTTGTGAAGGAATTAAATAATTATTTTTATATTGTATTACATTTTTAATAGGTTTAGATATACGGCAGCAAACACAATATAGGTTGTCCCAAGTATCGGTTTTCTTTGATAACGGCCTTAATATAAAAAATGGTATTCAGAACACTTGTAGGGGATTTAAAGACCCCACAGTTAGAAGATGAAATTGATATTACAGGAGCATGTACCTTGTCTGTGTTATTAAATTTATTATTGGAGTGTTCATAGAAATGTCACGCTGACGATTACAGTTTCCGAAGAATCATTAGCCTACACAATTCTAGTTGGGCAATACTGAGGTAGAAAATTAATTGTCTTGGGGACCTGTTTACAGGTTCACAATTTCAAAGTTTTAATAAAAATGTTAAATTGCATAGTTACTATTTTGGAATATACACCAAAATATTCAGATAAAAATTTTTCCTAATTGATCAATAAGCTATCCAATTTCAGATTAACACTGCAATGCAAACGAGTTAGTTTCAGCGTTACCAATATGTTATCACAAATACCTTCTCAAGAGTGTATTCGTTTGTTAAATGGGTATAATTCGAACTCGTCTCCTCGTAGTGTACCATGGTTAATTTGTTAAATAACACTAATATCAACAAAAATGATGAATTACCGAAAAAGAATTAAGTGCTATTTCACCACTTTTAGTTAATATATTTATAGAACGTATAGAAGATCGAATTTTTGAATCAAATCAATTCGATCAATCAATTGAATCAAATGATCTTTCAGTTCCATTATGTTGATGATGTTTTAGCATGTTTTAATAGTTTATTTTATTGGTTTTATTTCTTAACGTGTATTAATACACTCAAATATTAAATTAAACTTAAAATTAATTTTAAAAACGAACTGAAATAATCTGTTTATAGAAAACCTACATAAACTGATGTCACAACACCACAAGACTAGTGTCACCATCATTATCATCATCATCATCATAAATCAGTGCACAATATTCCATCTTTGGACAAACGCCTCCCCTAATTGATTCCATATTTCTCTATCTGTTGTGCGACTCTTCCATTGAATCCCTGCGATTTTTTCAATGTCATCCCTCCAGCATGTGCGTGGTCTGCCTCGTGATCTTTTCCCAGTTCTAGGCCTCCATTCGGTCACTTTCTTACTCCATCGATCGTCTTCCCTTCTCATCAGATGCCCAGCCCATTGCCATTTCAACCTTGCTATTCGTGCAACCACATCTTCGACTTTAGTCTTGTTTCGTATCCATTCGTTTGTTTTTCTATCTGATAGTCTTATTCCCAACATCGATCTCTCCATTCTTCTTTGTGTAACTCTCAATTTTTCAATATTTGTTTCTGTCAGGGACCAGGGTACCGACGCGTACGTGAATGAAGGTAAGATGCACTGATTATACACTTTTGTCTTCAGGTGTTGTGGGTATGGTGATTTGAACACATCTTTCAGCTTTCCGTACGCCGCCCATGCAAGTTTTGCTCTTCTAGCTATTTCTTCGTTTTGTGGGCATTCTTTTATGGTTATTTTTTGGCCTAAGTATATATATTCGTCCACTATTTCTATTGTCTCATTGTTTAGTACGATTGGTGTTGTATCATTTATATTTGACATTATCTTCGTTTTGCTTATATTTATTTTTAGTCCCACTTTCTCTGCAGCTTGTTGTAGCTCCACAGTTAGATTTTCTAACTCAGTCATGTTGTTGGCTAGTAATATTATGTCATCCGCAAACCTTATGTGCGACAAGTATTCCCCGTTTATATTCAAACCTAACGTATCCCAATTTAAGGTTTTCAAGACGTCCTCCAGTAGTTTGGTAAACAGCTTTGGGGATATCGTGTCTCCCTGCCTAATACCTCTTTTTACGTGTATTAAGTTGGATGTTTCGAAGGTATCTATCGTGATTGTAGCGTTGGTATATATGTCTCTAAATAGTTGTATATATCTGTTATCTATCCTACATCGTTTTAAGGCATTTATCAAAGCCCACGTTTCCACTGTGTCAAACGCTTTCTCAAAGTCTATGAAAACCATATACAACTTTAGATTGTACCCTGGCGTATTGTATGGATGTGGTCTATAGTACTATTGCCTTGTCTGAAGCCTGCCTGCTCTGGTGGTTGAAATTCGTCTAGTTTTTTTGGCAATCTGTTTGTTATTACTTTTGTAAACAGTTTATATATGTGGGAAAGTAACGATATAGGACGATAATTCTTAATATCTCTCTTATTCCCTATTTTGAATATTAAAACGATGTTCGCGGTCTTCCATTGTTTAGGGGTCTCTCCATTGTCTAGGCATTAATTAAATAATTCATTCAGATAGTTTAGTAATATATCCCCGGTTGTCTCTATCATTTCAATTATTACACCATAAAACGCATAAATTAGGAGCAGATCTTTGATACATAGATCTCGTAATAGTTCCTCTAAATTACAATAATTACAACAAAGAGAGTTTAATTACTGCACCTGCTAATGGCTACAACTCTAAGGGTCTTGATTTACTAATTTAATAAAAAAAAACATGATAAGGTAGCAATTCAAAAAATTTCTACAGGAGCCCACTCTGACAATTATGTGATGTTTAATATATTTTAATTCCATATTTCGGTGATATATCACTTGCTAAAATGATTTAACCAAGACAAGTTCATTTAATTCAACTGTAAAAAAACAAAATATTCTTCTTCCAACACCTCATTTAACGCTAGAGATAGGATTAATGATTTATTAAAATGCGGTAAATTAAACTGTTTGCAGTGTAATTCTGTATACATAGGCCAGACAATTAGAAAATTTGATATACAAAGAACACATACGCTCATACAAATAGAAACACCCAGAAAAATTTAACTACGCTATACGTCTAACATGGCAAACACGTTCCCTTTTTGAGTGTTTATTCTATCTTAATTCGACCCCAATGTTTCGGTTTCTCAAATTTAAATTTAAAATATTAATTATAATCATGTTTTGATTTTTGTTATAATAATATTTTATTTTCGGCGTTGCCGTGAGATGTTTAGTTCTTTAATTATGAAATGCCAGATTTAGTTCATTCGTGGTTGTTTTTATTTAAATAATTTTTCCTACAAGCTTTTAATATTTTGTAATTCTGATATTTTCTCTTACTAGTCTGAAGATTAACCCAAGTGGGTTCGAAAACGTTAACAACACCATTTTATACCTTTAACAACATTAAATCTATTTTGTGGGATTTGACTATGGTTTTATTCAACGACATACGCTATACGTTATTATTAGAACATAATTATACATTTATATCAAATAATATAATAACATTTTTACACTTCTGTGATGATAAACGTAAATTGGGTACACTTGAGGCCTTTTAAATTCACAAACATACTAATGGTGAATCTTAAATGGCGAATAATACAGGTACCATCTGATTCTGGATCAAAAATGGAGCGATAATGTTTTATACCAAGTTGCTGTTAACCTCATGGATGAGGAGTTATTGGCAGTCTTAAGTTGGATTCCGGGTTCCTTATCGTGCGATATTTTTGATACGATGATTTTTAACTGTAATTTAATCAACAAAAGAAATCACCAATCTGTAATTGTAGTCATCATTCCCTTGGTTTACCTAGAACTTCCATCCGAAGTGTGTAATTCCCTTTGCATTCATTATCTTGTGTTACGTTCAGTTTAGTTTGATTTTAGTTTATTTGTGTTTGATTTCCTAAATTAGCGTCATGGAGTATAGTTTTGTGGAATATACAGATATGTATTTGATTTTAGAGGAATATCGTAGCAATTTTAATGCCGCTGCTAATTTGTATGCCGAACGGTATCCAAACAGAAGGCATCCAAATAGTAATGTTATTCGACGTTTGGATCAACGAATGCGAGAAACTGGAAGAACTGCACCCACTCCAGTAGCTGACAAAAGCCGTCCTCATTGAGTATTGTTACCACTGGTTGAAGAAAATATCTTAAAAGTAGTCGAAAATGAACCAGAACAAAGTACCCGATCCATTGCCAGAATGTTTGATGTTAGCCAAAGAAAAGTTCACCGCATATTACAGGAAAATGGCTTGCACCCTTATTATTATCAACGAGTACAGGGATTAATCTTCTTCTTAGGGTGCTTTGTCCCTTACGAGACGTAGCGATCTTCTCTCCTATGCCTGTGTTGCGCGTTTAGAGTGCCACAGACATAGAGGACCTACAGATTAACGTGGGCTCCGAACCACGGGAAGTGTAAACACTTCTACTCCAGAGAAGATTTACTAGGCAGAATACCTCGCTGGTTTGCCATTGCCTTGCGAGGGAGAACGGCCGTTAAAAATCCGATGTTCCGG
>JABXWE010018325.1:0-28464 GCA_014611495.1 Limonius californicus | reverse complement strand
GGGGGGGGGGGGATAGCGGTATGAAGTAGGGTACATAACTTAACATGGTAATAGATCTTCCGCTTCAAACTATTTTTGACCCGTCTCGCAGAGTTTTCAAATTTGATCATTTAAAAAGTTATTCATGTTGGACTGTTTTAGTTTGGGAGACGAAGACATCCTGTATTAGTAGTTAACAAGAAAAGCATCCATTTGTGGAACCGTACTGCCACCAAACCAAACATACAGGTAACAGCAGAAGTTTAATTCAGTACATATAGAAATTATGTACAGTTACTACGGTTGCTAAGAGACTATACTGTTTTTCATATAGCTTCCACGGTAAAGGATTAGTGGCAAGTACTGTACAACTGCATGAACTGAGAGAATGAAATAAGGCAGCAGTCCCAAACAATTTTATTATTGTGCATTTATGCAGGGACAAAAATTGCCAAAAATAAAAGATCGTGGCATAACCTGTTGAGAACGGTTGTGACATTAGTTTATACCAGACGATAACTTGAGGTAATTAACTAAAGGGCATCTCTTTCTAACATCAGGTCATATGCCAAACAGCAGTAAGCGAACACGTGGCGATTTTAATGTAGACGTAAATCAGTATTTCAGTATTTCTTTGTAAGACCTTTAGCGAGGAAGCTGCATGGAAAATAGTACACAACAGGGTTGTTCTGTATCCCTCCCTCTATTAAAAGTATATGTCGAACACGCTTTGAAGATGTGGAAGAAGTGCAAAAGAATGGGTATAACCCTAAATATCAAAATGTGATATACGCTGCAATTTGCGGACGCTCATGGTACAAGAAAAGGAAGACCTGGAACACATGGCAAGAAAAAGATCGTTGAAGAATTGAAAATGAGGCCTTTCAAATCAGCTAGAATTAGAAAACAATGACAACATAGCAAACTGCCAACACCTACCAATATCTAAGGATGAGAATTGACAGGGATGGAAGAGACACGAATAAGATCAGGCAGAGAATAAACTAAAACAAAGCGCTAAAGAGGTTTGGACGGTGTATTGTGGAATAAAGAGAGAATAAGAAAGCGAAAATACGGAGTACATAACGCTGTGAATAATAAATATAATGTTATATTGCTCAGTGACATTGAAAGAAAGTCAACGTAGGTTGTTTCCCACACGCAGGCGGACCGCTATAGGGGTCAGTTGGAATCCGCATCGGAACCCTCGCCTCTCTTCAGTCAGTAACAGGAATGTAAGGATGGGAAAAACCAGAAAATATGGATAATGGAAATTCGTGATTATACTGTCCCTGCATTTACCTAAAAGTCCCAGGAAAAACCTTAAACAGGACAGGCGGGCTGGGGGTTTCGAAACCTAGACCTCCCGAATAAAAGGTAAACAGACATGGGAATAACGCAGACAGACCAAAAAAGACAATCGCAGTGGAAATTGATGTGTTACGAAAATCTTGCAGAATTTCTAGACGAGAAAGACAAATAATGAAAGTATACTACATATAGACGAAATAGAAAACAAACAATTGGTTTGGTTTGGTCACTTGAAGTGGATGGGAAATGAGAGATGCCAAAAGTTGCCACGGAATGGCTAGCACTGAAAAGACGCAAAAGATAAAGACCCCGAATAGGATGGTGAGAAGAGATCTCAACCAATAACATTGCTACAATAGAAAACAGTGGAGCAAGGTTCTGGATATTGGACAGTGGCGACAGGCGCTTAAAACCTCCATCCACTTCCACACATTTTCTAATTCATTTTAAGAATGATCTTCGCATTCAAGCAAGCGCGTCGTACTCATTTCCTACCAGAGTTCAGTATATTATTGATTTAATGGTATCCCTAAGAAAAAAGTCTACTGGAGTGATATCGTAACTTATTGGTGGCCACTGATCCACAGCTCCTCTTCCAATCCATTCTGCTCCAAATATATTATTTACGTAATTCGACCATCATGTTGGTACCAAAATTATTGTCATATATGTTCTACATCTTTCAACATCTTTGGAAAAATGTTTTGTAGGAAATCCAAGTAACGCTGTCCAGTTACATTTACGTAGATGAAGGCTTCAATAATGTGATTACCTACTTAGCCACACCAAACCTTTACAGAAAAAATTCATTTAAAATGGGTAATACGTATTCATTGCGGAATCTCTTGTGCTTAATAGTGCGGGCTATTAAATTCTCTATTATTTGAGAATTGTGCCTCAATGCTAAGGCATACATAATTTAAAAAAGATGGATTCAAAAGAAGTTGATTCTAAAATTGATGCAGTTCGTGCACCAAAATGACGTCAGAGAGATAACTTCATTAACTGCCTCTAACACCGCTTGTTCATTTCCCATGTTCGTAATAGTTCTGGAATTAACAAATTTACATTTTTTGATAAAAAAATGTTTCAAGGGGTCTAAATATTGTTTTCCGACAGTGGACTTCTAGTTGGATAGCGGCTGATATATAAATTGCGGACTGCAGCTGCATTTCCATGGCATTCTCAAAAAGTAAGCAACAAATTTAGTATTATCATAAGTAGGCAACATTGATCAATTTCATTAAATTAAAGGAAAATTGGTTGCCATGCTGTATGTATATTAGACTGCGTCAACCACTTCTAAGACGGAACAATTTAGCTGGCCCACCCTGTATATCCTTACTTGCACTTATGAATAATCATAAAATTTAAATCAGTAATCACATTACTAATAGCTATTTTAGAATACCAACGACCCCATCTATAATAATTTAGTAATCATATTAAGGTTCCAAAGGGTTGTTGAATCCATCCATCCATACTCTACTGTAAGTATTTTATATTATCTTTCAAGGGTCAAGTTTACATTCTCAAGATAATTTAAGTGTTGGGAAGTAAAAAAAAATGTAAAAGGGTTTCTCTTGTTAACAACGCCCATTGTGCATTTAATGGTTACATTATTAGTAAAGTGCTGAAAAATATCCTTCCCGCTCCCATAAATGCATTAATCTTAATGCACACACACACGCAGGCTTATCTTACGTGGGTATTTAAATATTTTCTTACGAGGTTTATCTTAGCAGCATTATTTCACTATCGCAAAGAAAATATTACGCTGTTGGTGGCATAGAAATATCAAGAAGCAAGGCTGGAGACTAGCATTATCGTGGCTTTACGGGTGGATTAATATTATGAGACGGTCACTTGCAGAGTGCATCTGTTATCAATTTTATTAGCAGCCGGCCCGTTTCGTCGACGCTTTTAAATCGCCGATAAAAGTCCGATTGCAAATTTTAATTACACTTTTTTCATCTTCTCGCTCTATAAATTATGTGGAGAATCGTCCGCGGGTATTCAAGTAGGTCTCGTTATCGCGAGCGGAATTTTAAGATGGTGGATTTATTTCTACACACTTATCATTGAATTCTTGGATTTATTTGCAGTTCTAGTTTATTTGGAGACTCCTATTGCAGTACTTACGAAATGTGTTTGTTTAACATTCTATTTTAATAGGTATTATTTTCTTGTAGACGAATGTAAGCGGGTCAAGTGGCCCCACTACACCCTAAGAGAATACGAGCTATGCATACAGACTGTTTATTATAGTAAATACACTACAGGTATTTTCGAAATGGAAAAGTTCTGGAAATAGGACAAAACTTACCTACTTGGAAGCATACTTCAAACATATTTTTGTTTCAAAACATTGCCATCTTCCCAGTTAAGGGTGAAAATTATATGTGGCTAATGTGCTTGAAATTTATAAACTTACTTGGGAATAGAAATACACAAATACTTTAATTAAAGGAGAAATAATTAATAGTATTTACAAAGGACATGTTTGTGTAATTTGTTTCTTTTAAGTCGTGCATTTTTGTAATACCAAATATTTACCTCAATCGACAGCTTATTTTTTTTGCCAATATAGAGATATGTATATAGTTTTGAAAAACAACAGAAATATTTCAGAGAAACATCTCTAATAACAAAATAAAACATTGCACTTTCTGCTGAGAATATTATGTAAGTCGCTATTTCATTTAAAGTAATGATGAACTATATTTATTATTAACTTTTTATTGGTGATTTGCCGCTTCAAGATCTAAATATTTATAATCATTATCAACGAGACGGTGATCTCTCTGGGTATTTAGCGGTAGCGATATTTGTTAAATATTCAAACGATTTTTAAATGGACCTACGTCAAAGACAATGTTTATTTAATATTTTTGAAGATTTTAGTAATATAATTAGAAAAGATCACAGCAATGGCATGTTTACAAATTACAATTCTGAACAGCATGTTGTACAGGGTGAACCCATACGTTCAATAACAATGAAAGACAATTCAAACAGTCCAAATATTATATATGTATTAAACTGTATGTCTCCTGTGATTCTACATTAGCGCTGAGGAGAAGCAAGTTGCATAGCAGTGGGACGAAAAGGTTGTTTATTCATTGAAATATTATATAAACTTCATATAATTCAGCTTGCTTAACCTAAAACGGTATGAACTTTTGACTTCTAAAGAGGGAGCTGCTTGTCTATGTGGCATTCTAAATATCTTTCCAATTATATTTAAATTGTATTTTGCAAGCATATTATTGGATACAAAAATTTTTCTAAAATACATAGGATGTCGAAGAGATTAGGTTATCCAATAACCAAAAAACTATTTTGTAGGTCTATCAGGTCCTTATACTATTACAAAATGCTGGTCGTTTGTGAGTAGTATTTTTTAATCGTGCCTGTTGTACCGATTAAAAGAGTGTGTTCGGGCTATACTTCAAAAGTATAAGCGTTATTAAAGAACTTAATTTCAATGAAATTAACGGTTCTTGTTTACCGGAGCATGGAATTGGAGATTTTCTAAAATTTCTAGAATACCTCATAGATGGCAGCAAAAAGTAGTAAATAGTTTTGCATGTCTGTCAAGCCCCTGTCAGGATATAAAACTGAATCAAAATTATAAACAGCCATTTTATAAAATCTTATCCTCAAAATTTTGAAAGCGAATGGTTTCTCTACCAAAATTTGGCCATACTATAATTCTAATGGTCGGATATTACTAAATGACTTACAGTTTCTCTGAAGTGAATAACCAGTTTTTGAGTAAACACGTTGAAAGTCGAAATTTTCGATAAATCCTACTTAAAATTACTTTTAAAGCTACCACGAAATATTTTCGCTACAAATCTGCAGCATTGGTTTTATAAAAAAAAAAAACTAGAAGATGTATAGCTACCCCTTCTGATTTTGGGTCTTTAGACATCTAAAAAGAATATTTCCGCAAAATCCACATATACAATTTTTTCTCAAAACCAAAATTTTCCATATGCCTACAGCATGAGAAAAAGTGTAAATTATTAATTTCCTGTAACTCAAATATTGCTACATCTCATAAATTACGTATATTGACCTTTGTGGTGTTGAAATAAAAATAAAATAGGTATTCATGTAAAAATCAGATAGTGTGGTGGGGTGGTAACTTAATTGACAGACCGCTCGCTTTCTGGGCAAAACGTCGATTATGGCTTAGGTCCAATTCCCTGCAGTTTATAAAAATCTTGTACTGCAATCCATCACACACAATTCCCCAAATCGGTTAACAAGCATATGATCTTAATGCTAAAAACCTTTTCTAGATTTCTGTCGTTCGGAATCGACGTTAAAGCGGTATGCCCCCGTGTTTCTACCTCAGCGCCGAGGAGAAGCAAGTGGCAGTAAAGAGGCCGATGCCCAACAGTGTGACGAAAAAACTGTTAATGATGAATACTATTTATAAAAGGATATAACTTTGTGCTATATTTCTTAAAAGACGCGAACAATTACAAAAATAGTTTTTAGATACAGTAAAGTCTCGCTACTCCGGACTTGATGGGACCGGACCCCGTCCGGATCACCGAAAGTCCGGATTATACGGAATCAGCTTTAAAATCTCTGTAAAACAAGTTTTAGATGGATAAAACTATTAAAATCGATGTTTTTATCATAAAAATGAATGAGACGAATTGTATAAAATATAGTAGCCCTAGTTGGTTTACAAGTTGTGAAAACGGAACATAAATACAGTTTAAAGTACAGTAGTTTTTAAATTTTACGACGATTTGTTTTTTTATTCGTCCGGATTAACCCGATATCCGGACTAGCGGGGTTCGGATTAGCGAGACTCAACTGTCCTATGAAACAAGTATTTACAACTTCTTCGTGACTTGTTTTTTTTTGTATTTCTATTTCTACGCGAGTAATTGAATTTCAAAGAATCTAGCCGGATGTATATTTTCACTCATACACCTTTGGGAGAAAACCAAAATATGTATACAAGTACCTCTCAAGTAGACAACTTTGATCGCATTAACTCTTTTACCATTTCGTAGGTAGTTGTAGTGTACCGGCAATAGTCAGTCGATATATTACTTCTATGGAGCCTAAATATTAGTCCTAGAACTCAAAATTACCGAATATTCCATATATAGCATTAATTTATAACGTGGTTCAGAGTAAGACAACTCCAGTTCAATCCGAAAAAAACTCATCAACCCAATGTAGATCCCCTTCTGTCTACAATAATTGTAATGAAATCTCTACGTCTCTAATGAGATTCAGCAGTCAAGAATAAAATGTTATAGTCTATTCCCGTATAATGTTCCATTTACTTGTGTTATTTGAAGGTCCATCATTTGTTGGAACATGTATTAAGCGTACCTAAACAATTTTCTAAAATAATCCCACGCATTAAACAACCACAAATTACCCTCGGCAGCGCTGTAGGTAAATTAAAGCATCGCCTAATATCAAAGCGCTAGACAGATAATAATAAGCCTACATTAATAACATCACTCCTCGTTTTGCATCTGGCGTAAGTGAGCGTTTCAGTCTCTGTTGTAGTACATAATGTCATGTTTAAATGCGCCTTGAACGGCTGCCAAAAGCAAAATAGGGAAGTGTAGTACATTTTTGCAGCGGCACGCGCAAAATTGTAATTACAACCGCAAAACAGAGATGCGGATTCGTGCCAAGGCACTTCAAACCAAAACAACAAACCTGTCCTCGCCGAAATGACTAAAATAACTTATTTAGTAATTGCGAGTGGTGTCGTTGCCCCAAAAGGAGCATGCTGTATAAAAATTGCCACTCTCGAGCTTTCGCGATTATGGGGCCCCCTGTCTTTGATCTCCAAGCGTCAAGAGTAATTCTGAAGCCCTCGGGAGTCGTCGTTTTGTGCATAATAATCAGAAAATACGCCCATGCATGAAGCTTGCTGGAGGATTTAAAAACTGGTTGCTACAGGAAATGGATTTTAAATGCAATTTCTGGGTAATCTCTTGTTTAATTATTGGAACCCCGAACTTTAATTAAAAGGGAGACGATTATTTTATTTAGGGATGGATCCTAAAAATTCAATTTTGCAAATATGGGGAACCTAGGTTAGATTATTTACCTAATTGTTATTAAGTAATTCCGCGCAGATATCATCAAACAAGATCAAAGAATTACGAAAACTGTAAGGAATTTCTGATTAATATCTTGTTTAATAGGAACTCACAAGCTTAATTGGAAGAGAGACTATAAAATGAGAAATTATTATATATTTATAACTTAATCTTGTAAATCCGTAAAGAAAAAAGTTACATCGTTTACTTATACAAACCAAAACAATTATAATGAAATTCAAAAAATGTGAGGAATTTCAAATGCAATGTTTGGTTAATGTCTTGTTTAAATGGAACCTCGGAAGTTAAATTAAAAGAAAGACTTTAAGACAAGTAGCGATATTTTTTTACAGGGGTTGAGTCTAATTTTCAAAATACGTAAAGATACAAGCACAATGTTTACTTATACTTTTATGGAGTAATTCTGTACATAGATAAAAACAATATCAATGCAACTGTTTGCTAGAGGAAATGAGTTTACAAGCTTAATAACAATTTTGGTTAATTCCTTGTTTAATTACTGGAACCCCAAAGCTTAATTAAAAGAGAGACTACAGAAACAATTATTTTATTCAGAGCCTGAAGGGGATTCTAAAATACATAGTTATTTATGACATAAGTGGTAAAAATGACATTTTATTTTGTGAGAAGGGAAATTTGGGAAACGACGCCGAAGGCGGAGTGTCCCATCCCTTCGAACACCATTAAAAGTACAAATCAATGCATTTCTTACGTTATTACATTTATAAAATATCGTTTTGAAACCCAATTATTCATGTAGTTTATTGTTGCTAAGGTAATGAAAATTCGATCGTTTGTTGACAAGTAACTTCAAATCTCGTGACAGCTCCGAAGAAAATTTTTGGTTTGCAAGTAAAACACTCCACTTCAGATTACTTATTCTAACTGCAGTTTCTCTAACTGTACATTTAATTAAGTAAATGTTCCTTGGATTTAAAATTTCTTAATTTTTTTTATAATATCGCACCAGTGTTAATAGTAAATCACGTCCATTTACTTTTAGCACCAGTGCCATAAAATCACATTTTAGATACTGACAGCATGCGTTAAAAATTAAACTTTTACTGACGTTTGTAGAAAAATACGATTTTGCTAATACGGAGAAGCTACGCCGTTTATGTGCATACCTTTATGGGGTAATTCCACACCGAAATAAGAATTTTAGGAAATATCTGATTAACATCTTGTTCAATTGAAACTAAAAAATGTAATTCGAAGGAAATTTAACTACACATCTATGTAGTGTGTGGTGGCGATTTGCTTTTTGGGCAAAACGTTTGGGGGTTCGATTCCCAGCATTGCCACGCAGCGTATAAAAATAAAAATCTTGTGGTGCAACCCACCACACACACTTTCCCAATCCGGTTGGCAACCGTGGAGTCTTAATACCAGAAACCTTCTGTGCTTCCATGCTTTTACCTTAGCACTGAGGAGAAGCACATGACAGAAAAACCTGTTGAAGAACATATAAGTAAACTGTTATAGGACAATTTTGTGAAGAAATTAAAACAAGATTACAGAAATTAAAATAAGTGCAGAAATAAAAATAATAGCAGTGCAACTGTTTTCAGTTTTGGTTAATCTCTTGTTTATTTACTGGTACCCAAAAGTTTAATTAAACGTGAGACTACAAAAACAAATATTTTGTCCAGAACCTCAAGCGGATTCTACAAATATGATTTTGCTAATAAGGAGAAGCTACACCGTTTACGTATTCATACTTTTATGGGGTAATTCCAACTGAAATAAAAAAATTGAGGAATTTTTGATTAACATCTGGCTCAATTGGAAAAAAATATATTCTGAGTCTAAATATGAAACAACGTATTTTTTCCGGAACACACTATACAATTTTATAAAGATGTAATGAAACAATTTTGGTTAATTGGCAGCCAAAAGTAGCCAGACTATTCACCTGTATCTTTATGGAAATCAAACAAACTCGTGAAGTATGAGGAATTTTAAATGTTTTTGCTGGTTACTGTCTTTTTAATTACTACAACTGCAACTGCATTTGCTTTATAGGCAAAATGTCGATAATAACATGGGCTCGATTACCAGCATAGCCGCGAAGCGAATAAAAATTATGTGCTGCAACCCACCACACACACTTCTCTAGTCCAGTTGGCAACCGTGGAGTCTTAATATCAAAAAACTACCGTGTTTTTACCTTAGCGCCAAGGAGAAGCACTTGGCAGAGTAGAGGCCGGTGGGACGTGAAAAGCTGTTGACGAACATACAAGTAAACTGTTATAGGATAATTTGGTACAGAAATTAAAACAAGATTACAGAAACTAAAAATCGTGAGAAATTTCAATAGAATTTTCTGCATATTGAATTGGAAGCCGAAAGTTTAATTCGGAAATTTTTCAAAGGATGAACTATGTAAATTTGATTTCATTAGTGCAGAAAGAGAAAAGTCCGACCTTATATCGTTATGGGGTATATCCACACAGTCAAAACAAGATTAAGGAAACTCCAAAGTGTAAGGAATTTCAAGCGAAACTTCTGGAAAATTTCTTGTCTACGTAAAAGTTTAGATTAAAACTAATATAAAGAGGACTTTTTTCAAAATGCACACCATTAATATTTGATTATGTATACATACATATTAAGAGAGAAGGTTTGTCTATATCGTCATGGGGTATTTTCACACGGATCAAAAAAACTCAAAAAGTCCAGGAGCCGACGGTAACAATAGTATAAGCTCGTCTACCATTATGGGGTAATCCCGTACATAAACTAACATAACGTCGGCTAAATAAAAAAAACTGAAATTTAGGTTATACCATATCTGAAACACATTTTTTCTTGTAGAACTTGATACTTATATAATACATGCACTCAGTTGTGTAGGTGGAACGTAACTCAAAACTTAAACTAAATTTTCTACAATCAAATAATAAAGAAAGGAGAAGTACTCATTTGGGGTAAGCCCGCCCGTTGCTCTACAATTAGATAATTATGACGTAAGGTTGAAACCAGGAAGTCCTAACCGTGTTGTAATAGTAACTCATTTTCCTTTTTGGGGTAAGATTGCCATAGGGCAGTCATTACCATAAGTATGTGATACCAACGTTGCTTTAATTTAAATTCAAATTTTTTATTATGAATTGTGCAAAGCGTACAGTCCGAACCAAAACCCTCCAGGTAAACCAAAGCCTTCTATTATTTTGCAATGTGTGTTCTATTTAGCAGGTAATGTGAAATCTACAATCGTATGTGTATGCTAATCATTTTCGTTGCAATCCATAGTATTTTTTAATACAAGAGATATCAGATGTTAGTATGATATAATATAGCAAAATATACTATAAAGGCTGAATGCAGTTTTTCCACTTAAACCCGAAATGTATGTAGTTGGGGTAATTCCACCCATCTACCCCATCTCTTCCAATTTTCAAACATTAGAAATATGTGATAGAATTAACCAATCAAAAAATTTCATTGTGGCATAATCATTTATATCCAATTTTAAAAAGCGCACGTCATTCAATTGTGTAAACTGTAAGCAATTATTTAATTCTATTTATAAAAACTGACCATGTAGGAATTAAAGATTGTAGTTCTTGCAATTTAACCATACGAGCTAAATTAAACTATGCAGCTTTCAATTATAATAATACTTTAACAGCCTCGTGCTCAACGACAATAAATTTAGAAACACGATCCACATCGGCCATTTCAGTAATAAAACTAAGGCTTAATAGAAACTACAACCAATTTGCGCTTTACGTGCATGATTCTACATGTAATTGGTCCGGTTGCAATTTGTTACTAAATTAAATTGTTTATATGCAAAGCCGCCATACAAGGCCTTAATACAACGCTTTAACAGCGATAAAACAAAAAAAAATTAAACACGTTTTAGAATTTAATTACGGTCGCAAATATATGACGGCCATAAAATTTGTTTTACTATAAATGACATACCTGAGCAGTTATGTAATTGCGTCTACATGAAAAATTAATGGGGTTACTTGTATTTTAGTGTTGAAATTTGCCTAACATATTAATAAATAATAAAATGTCAGAAGTTATTAGTTGAACTTGAAGGTCAATGATACCCCAATACCGTTGTTTTATAGACGATGGTTGAAGAATGTTGATTTGCTATGTCAAATAATGATCCTTGTTAGTTGTGGATTAGGATTTAATATTCTTTATTAAAGTTTGTCAAAATATAGATGGGCGAACTTACCCTAATAGTCCCTATTTGTATGTAAACAGTATTTATTTGTATGAAATCAATATATAACTTTGACAATTGAAGTATAAATATATTCTGAAATTGTGAAAATGAAATTTGCCGGATATGCTCCCAAAACAGTCAATTTTAGTTTCACCTACTTACTAAATGGTTTTAAGTTATTGACATAGCTAACTAATGTACATTTAGATTAGATAGCAACACTAACCTATAAAGGAAACAATAAAACTGAAGTTTGGGCCACAACATGATTTATATACCATCACTATTTCCTCATTCAGAAAGATCTAATTTGCATATTTTATTTATTTCAGGGAATCGCGCTTCCAAAAACCATCATTCCACATCGACGTTTATTTGGTTGTAATGTCCAAAAGGTAAGTCGTAAACTACATTATTAAGATCAGATTTGGTGTCGCCCATAACTTCAGCATCGATGGCATCGACACACATTCAACATTTTGGGATCCTAGATGACAATTTACACTACAAGAGAAATTTCGGCGACTCTAGTAACCTTAAAACTAGAATTATGAAGTTTTCTGAAATAAATTGCGAGCTGCCTGAATTAATTACAGACCTGGGTGTCGTCTCGCAGCATCTGGGTCAAGTCGCCCGTAAAATATGGGACCACAGCCTCACCGAACAGGTTGCCCATATGGCGTTTGTAGGATTTTTCGAGCGGGTGATTCATGACAATATTTTGGACCAAGGTTAAAATTACTCAATATTAGCGCAATAGAGCTGAAACTATTTGTTATGGCAGCCGGATTTTTAACACTTACTTGTTATTAATTGGATTAAATGCGATTTGCATAATTGTCGAATAAATCTTTGTTTGTTTAATCTTTATACTACCAAAACTAATTCCATAATAGACGCCCATTGTGAAATTGTGTGGAATACGGATTCAAATTAGATACGGCTTTGTATTCAAGTTGTAAATTGGTATTTATTAGATTTTTTAAATGTTTATCTATGTTCAAGGTTTTTAGAATATGCATGTTTGCATTAACTGACTTTAGCTATTCAAGGATTGTTGTTTTATACCCTGGATTGTTGCAAACTAGTAAAGTATTTATGGGCGTATTTATTAAACCAGAAAAGTACATTGAAAAGTCGATTCTTTCTTTATTAATCATGTTGTTAAACTCACGATCACCGGCTATAAATTCAAGATTTTGATCGAAACTCAATTTTTATTATCAAACTATCGAGTTCAGTGTCGAACCCTCGGGTTTAATGACGAGATTTATTCTTACGTTTGTCGAAATCTTTAATAAGTATTCTAGATGTCAAAATCTTTAAGTCTACTGTTAACTATTAAAAATCTCTCTCTGAAATCTTAAAATTTAAATCAATATTACCATTCTGACATTTATGGCTTAAAGAAGAAATATTAAATTTAAAAATACAAACCTTGAGTTTGAGAATGAAATCTTGTTGGAATATTGAATTTGAGAATGAAATTTTGTTGAGATCTTGAGTTTACGGATGAAACCTTGTCGAAATCTGAATTGGAGAATGAAAGTTTATGGCTATCCTTAGTTTCGGGATCAAACTTCTTCGAAATCTTGAATTTAAAAATGAAATCTCATTGGGATATTTAGTTTAAGTATACAACTTCATCTAAATCTGAGTTGGCTGATGAAATTCGTGTAGGATTTGAGTTTGAATATTTTATAGTTATCCTTAATTTGGGGATCAAAGTTCTTCGAGTTCCTAAGTTTGAGAATGAAATTTCGTCGAATTCTTGAGTTTGAGTATACATTTTTGTGGACCTCTGAATTTGAGGATGAAATTTGAGAAGGTTTTGAGTTTATAGATGAAATGTTGGGGCCATACTTAGGGGATCATACTTTTTCGAGGTCATCTTGTTTGAGTTTGAGAATGAAATTTCGTTGACATAGTGAGTTTGAGGATGAAACTTCGTCGAAATCTGAAGATGATATTGGTGGAGGTTTTAAATTTGAAGATGCAATTTTGTGATTACCCTCAGTTTGGACATAAAACTTCTTCGAGATTTGAGATCGAAAATGATATTTCGTTGAGATCTTAGTTTAATTTATGAATGTTTTAAGTTTGAGGATAAAATTGTGTGGCTATCCTAATGACGAGATTTATTCGTAAGTATGTCAAAACATTTAATAAGTATTCTAGATGTCAAAATCTTTAAGTCAAGCGGGTAATTTTAACATTAAGATGTATAAAGCGCACGTTTTACGTTGAAATCTTATGTCCGAAACCACCGTTTCTGAAATGTAAATCTTAAAATTTAAATCGAAATCACCGTTCTGACATTTCGAGCTTAAAGGACAAATCTTCAACTTAAAGCTGAAAAGTTAAGTTTACAGAAATCTTGGGTTTTTGAAGGAAATGTTCTTGGGATATTGAGTTTGAGGATGACATTTTCTTGAGATCTTGAATTTGGGGATGAACTTCGTGGATATGTGAGTTTAAACATGAAACCCGTGAAAGTTTAGAATTTGACGATGTAATGTCGTGGCTATCTTTAGTTTGGGGATCAAACTTCTTTCAGATTTTGAGTTTGAGAATGAAATGGTTGAGTAAGAAACTTCGTCGAGATCTGAATATAACGATGAAATTCGTGGACGTTTTAAGTTTAACGATGAAGTTTTGTGGATATCCTGAGTTTGGAAATGAAACTTCTTCGAGATTTGAGTTTGAGACTGATACGTCGTTGAGATCTTGACCTTCGTCGATATCTAAGTTTAGAAATGAAATTTCCGAAGGTTTCAAGTCCTGAATTTAGGGATCAAACTGCTTCAAGATCTTGATTTTAAGAATGAAACCTCGCCGAGATATCGATTTTAAGAATGAAACTTTGTCGAAATCTGAGTTTGATGATGAAATTCGTGAAGGTTTTGAGTTTGAGTATGATATTTGATAGCTGTTCTAAGTTTGGGGATTAAACATTTTCGAGATCCCAGGTTTTTGAAGGAAATTTTACTGAAACCTTGTATGAGGATGCATTTTCGTCGATGTCTGAGTTTAGGGATAACATTTGTGAAGGTTTTGAGTTTAACGATGGAATGTTGTGGCTGTACTTACTTTGAGGATCAAACGTCTTCGAAATCGTGGGTTTGGGAATGATATCTCATTGATATTTTGAGTTCGAGGATGAACTTCATGATTAAAGTTGCTGAGGTCTTAGGTTTGTTGAATTTTTTTACTTTCTTTGTTTAATATTAAGTCTCGTTCAAATGTTACTGCAATCCAGATCCCTAGTGTGAACCCACAATTTTCAGTGTAAAGTATGAAACTCAAAAATGAAGTTCAGATTTTGACGTCGAGGACTAAAACTCGTCGAGATCTTGAGTTTGAGATCGAACTCATAAGATTCTGACTTTGAGGGAAAACTTCCGCTGAAAACGGAATTTAAGTGTGCAATTTAAAGTTACGTTGTGACCTTGAATTGTATGAAGATAAAAGACTCGTCTAGATCTTCAGTTACGATATGGATTTTCATGAATTTGGCTAAAATCTCCAATTTAAAGTATAAATCTCGGATTTACAGTTCAAATCTTTAATTTGAGGATGAAATTTCGATAGGATCCATATGTCGTCAAAATCATACTCTGAAATAAAGAGTATATGGCTGAAATGTATTGATTAAAGTATATTTCCCTAATTTATTGTCGAATTCAAGATTAAAATTTTGTTACAATCCTGAAATATGGCAAAAATGTTACGTTTTACATTAAGAGCCCGAGTATGGGGTTGAAATCTCTAATTTAAAGGGCAAATGACGATCATTCTGTCAAAATATTATAAATTATTATTATTAATTATATTATAAATTCGGAGCTCAAAATTCTAAAGCTTTTAAAACATTGGAGGTCATCAACGTTAAGTTTTATAATAAAATCTAAATCTTTAGTTTTAAGAGTAAATCGCTGAACTGAGATTGAGATTTCGTTAATATCAAGATTCAAGATCAAGAAATCGGCAAAAATATCGAGTATTGGGTATAACATCTCTATTTTAAAGAATAAATTTGGAATTGCCAATCTTAAATTTGGAATATCCTGAAAATTTTGAAATTGGAGTTTAAAGTAAAATAAACTATACATTTAACATTGAGATGTTAAGTATGGCGTTGAAATATTTAGCTTAAAGTATGAAGATTTTGATTTTGCTGTTGAAGCCTCGTCAATATCTTACTTTTTTATAGTGATATGAACTATAAGATTAAAATATTAGGCAAGAAATATAAATTTTAAATGTATAGTAGAAATTACGAATTTGAGACGGAAATTCCATGAATTTAGATTCTTTGAGGTAGAAATTTCGAGTTTAAATTCCAGATGACGACTTGGAATTGAGATTAACTAATAAACAAAATAAACATGTTCTAAGCATTTACGAAGCAATTAACAGATTTAAATTTTACATCCGTATAATCTTGCTTCTTTAATTCGATTATCCTACTATCTACTATATGTGTAAGTGATTTTAATTGTGATAGTTCGTCATTAAACAATCTTCTAGAAATAAACACGAAGTCGGTAAACCTTCATCTTATATTGATGCAATTAACAACAGAAATAAACCTTTATAATAAAATGTTCATATATCACTATCAACCGCGGATCTTTCTCAGGATAAAAATCCGATATGGTATGTTGATGTTTCCTACAACTGGGTCTTAAGTTATAGGTCTGACCCTGATTCTAAATCTCTGGTTTCGATATCCGACCTCAAAAATACACAAAATTCTTGTATATTTCGAACAACTAAATTAGTCTCCGGTTTCGATAATTAACTGAGCCAAAAAGTTGGCCAAAACATAGAAACGTCGTTCACGATGACCTGGAAGGGTCATCTGCCATAGATGTGACGAAGATTGACGTTTGAGAAAGCACACTCTTTTGCTTGCGGTAGATCATTCCCTCATTAATTCTCCTTTGCCATATTTGCATACAAATGGCAGCTCGAAAATTCTGTCCAGGCCCTTACATCAATAAATCGAGTGGTCTTGAATGGAAAGGCTGAATGTTTATGTTGTGTTGGTATTTCTAGTACAGTCCCTGCGGCTTGAACACAAACGTTTCCCAAGGAACAGTATTAATGCGGCTTTTAATTATTGTTAATTGCACCAAAACAAGCGCTACTAATCGCGAACATTCTTAATTACTAATTAGGATTAGTTCGCCTAGCGCCTCCACTGTTCTTTTTCCTGCTTGTCAGCGATATTTCGCCAAGAGATTCACCCATAACTGTCAAGCACGAGTAGGTCAGAATTCCGGGTCAGGGAATTTCGGCAAAAAGCCACCTTGATTCTTTTCATTGTTTAATTAGATGTTATTAAAAAATTAGCACCGTTCGCGAGACAGTGCGAATACGTGCTTGATTTACGCAAGCCCTCAAAACGATGTCGCAAAATTTAAACTGAACCTACCTGAATGTCCACCAGATGTTGAAGCACATGGTGTTGAGCCAGAAAAAGGCCGCCAGGAACAGGAAGTGCATCGCCACGGCTGCAAAAGACAAGACGGTCTTTGTTAGGGCTAATTTTAGCAAGTATTAAAGATAGTGTGGTGGTTTTAGACGTTCACGTTGGGATTAAACCGGTTTTGCAAGCTCCGCATGGAGTTTTTGTATTTTTTTCGCAAATTTTAAGTGGCGGCATGATTATGGTTGCTTTTTATACTTTGGCCGACAATAAAAGCCTACGTTTTGCTTATTTTTTACTTTATCATACATTTTAAATTTTGAAAATATTAAAATGAAACTTTGAATTTTATTGTTTTCCATGTAAACAGTGGCGCCATTGAATTTGCTATTTAAAAAAAATTAATTTCAAGAAAATTGTTTCTATTTGTTTATTATTATAGAGTGTCCCAAAACTAATATTTGAGCCACATAAATTATGAAATAAAAAATAACTAGTTCAAGATTACGTTTAGGACATATGTTTATATGGACTTTTCGGTTCGGGAATTCATCTTTGAAATATTGCCGGTACGTTTTGGGACACCCTGTATAAATACTCAATATACATATGGGTACATAAAAAAGAGCAACATCAATTATCCGAAAAATCACAACACAATAATAAATTTTGGACTTTGGTATACAGGGTAACTCTGCTAAGACGAAGCAACTTGCCATTTCTCGCTTATATGAAGTATTACAAAAATTATTTTTGGGCAGATAGCAATAGTCAGTACTCACTACGTATAGGTATTATCTAAAATATTTTAAAATTAACCTCGTTCGGAAATTGAACCCATACTTCTCGGGTTATAAACCTGGCCTTTAAACACGTCGGTCAATTTAAGCTTTTTGTTGTGCAGTGTCATTAGTACGTATAATAGTGGTATACAGAAAACTGGACTCTCTAAGTATTTTAAAAATTGATTGAAAAGAAACTGATTAACGCTATAATGACTGCAAACGATAAAAAATCACATAAATTAATTTGTAAAATCGAAATGCGGCATTGTAAGATATCTGGGAAGACAGTATCGGTGCAACTCTGTTTTAAGGGTATATCATGGCACCATTTTGAAGTCACAGACCAACTCCACAACATTTATTTAAATATTGGAGAACTCTTATACTCTATTATTTAAAATAACCGAGATATCAAGCTGATTCGTCTTAGCAGACTCACCCTGTATATGATATATCATTTATTGAATATTTAGGGTGCTAACTTTAGCCACACAGCATACAAATATCTCAATTAGATCTTTTACATCTACAGTATCCATGATATTGTGTTCTACTGATATTATTGATAAATCGGTAAGACGTTCTTCGGACATTGTTGATAGCAAATATTTTTTTATTAATTTTAGCTACGAAAAATTGATACCAGTTACGGTTGTTTACTGTTTATATTTTAATGCCTTACTGTTTATTTTTAATCATGCAATCTATTTCGCAATGTTTTACTTCATAAATAAGAGTAATGTATAAAAATTTATTATCATTTATCATCTTGCAACAGCGCCCCTACTGATCAGACGCCTTTGTGCGGTGCACCCGCACGAGGCGGCCCTGCATGTAATCAATGCAATTTTACAGCAAATATCGCTCGAGTACATATTTTAGACGCATCTGCTCTTACTAGAATCATTTGAAACATGCTATTGTTGTGAAATTATAGTCCAAGCAACTGTATCATCTGCCATATCATATATCAACACATTCTATCAAGTAATTGTTTGTATACAGTTTTTCAATAAAAGTATTTCAGTATAAAAAATGGAATATTATACTCGAATGAAATACTGTATGAAAAAGGCTTCCAACAGGGGTTTATAACGACATAAAAAAACACGATAAAGGACTCTACTTCTTCATTTTCCACCGGGTTTACGTGGATTGCTGCATTCAACCGTGGTCGTAAAAGCCCCGGAAGACGACCTTCACTTGGACGTCCAAAACGTGTTACGAAACAAAACCCATGACATGCCTTTGTGGTATCGCCGATCAAAGGTTTCTCAAATTGCTACGGCTGTATCGCAAATAAACGTGCAATTCATAACGTAACGTATGGAAAAGCTTTCCACAAGTTCACGCCACGTTTGTTAACAATTGACCCAAAACGAATGCAAACTTTTCTTATGTGTTTATGCTGTATTAAGCATACATTTGAATTTATGGCTCGATTTGTAACCACAGATGAAACTGGGAAGTATCACTACTCTATACCCGAAACAAAACAATAATCAGAAGAACGGAAACATTGCGATTTTCTACCACCAAAGTAAGCCAAACATTGCAACGTTTATGTTATCGATTAATTTGGAAGCTTAAAAAAAGACTAGTGATTGTTCAACAATATGAGCGTACTACCCTACTAAGAAGAAAATCGTTTGTCATCCAGTTATTGCACATTCCCATACATGTGTCGTTTCCATTGCAAAACTTGTGCATTGCAATATGATTTGCTGCTCCATCTACCTTGTTCCCAGGATTTCGATTCGTCATGCTCCCTGCTCTGTAGAAAAAGATTTTTGTCAAAGAAGATAAAGTAGCAGTTGAAAGCCACTTTGCAGGAAGCGGGGTTTGGTAATGGTACAATGGCTTTGAAAAAGCGTTGGTTCAAGTGTGTTACTGTTACGAGAGAATATATTAAAACTCTAAAAATAATTTAACATCGATGTAATCACAGTACCTTGTGATTTGTATTTTGGGTTGTCTACTTTTGGAATGATATGCTTTTACTCTCCCTGGACTCACCCCATATATTATTAAATTATTAATTTTAATTCGACTAAAACTGATACTTTAAGCTTAATTTTAATATTACAAGAGTCCGGGTTAGGATACAATATTTAAAACAAAACGCTTTTTCCATTGCAATTCTTAAACAGAGAAATTTTTAACGATGACTCTGTTGTACATGCAAAATAATGTTTTTTTATTGAGTAATAGAATATACAATAATGGCGTATTATTTTCTTGACATAATTTCCTAAAAATTCCAAATACCTTCACTATATAAATAAACTGACATTCAATTGTTCTGTTTTTATTTTATTTATTTTTTGCTGGTTTTAGCTTATGAAATCCTTCATTTCATCGAGTTTTAAATACATTTAAAGGCACATATGAATAATAAAGTAGACAATACCATGTTGCCTCTCTTTTATTTAAACAACCAATACAATTACATGTTTTGAAAACAAAATATGGAAGATTGATGCATTTTAATGTACGTGAAAACAACAATGGAAACACAGGCGATAAATATAGATTGTTGGATTTAAAATTTGCGGGCACATTTAAATTTGTAGATGTCCATTGTCTTTCTACAAAAAAATTCCTCATTATTAGAAAAAAATGAATTGAAATAACAAAACAGTTAAAAATGAACAACTTTCGATGATAATTTAATTTTAAGCAAGAATTTATTTATAAAAAGGATTGTACAATATTACAACAATGAAAACTATATTACTTTTCGATGTTGTTGGGTTGCATGCGTATCCTCTCTTGGACAGCTTCGATAACGTCATTATTTGACTAAAATCGTTTTCCGGCCAAACATAAAATCGGAGGGAGCAAGATCAGGATTGTAAGCGCTGCATTAGAAACAAGGCTCCACTGAAGTTTGTTTAAGGTTTCAATCGTTCTTGCAGCGGTATGAGGGTGAGAATTGTTTTGGCGAAAGGAAACAAAACGTTGTCTTCTCTTTCGTTTGCTCCTGATGGCCTAGTAAAATTTATTTATTAACAAAAGTGTCAAATAATAGTCTGTGGCAATTGTACGACATTCTACAAGGAGATCAACAAAGAGCACCCCCCGAGAATTACTAAGTCATTTTTCCATCACTTTACTAGCTCACATCACAGTTTTTGCTTCCTTTGTCTTTGGAAATGTGGTGCGACACCACTGCATGCTTGCACGTTTTGACTCAGAAGTCAAATAATATACCCAGGTTTCATCAGTTGTCACAATCTAGTTCAAATATGCATCTTCTTCTCTCTCATATCGCGGCAGTAAAGAAGAAGCGATTTGCAAACGATTTAGCTTGTGTTCTCTGAAACAACAAGCGCGAAATCCAGAATTTGAAAAATTTGGTGTGAACTGTTATCCGTCCGTCTGGCTGAATTAACATTTTTTTAAATTCACGATTAATCGAAGTTACAACTAGTCGCACATGAAGCTCATTTTTTACACGAGTTCTCCCGTCTCTAAAAGATTTCGACAACTCAATCACGCCACTTTTACAAAAAAGACATTGTTCGCCGTATTGTGCTCGCAATTGTAAGTATTTCAGTAGAATTTAAGCCTTTTTCGTAAGATTTCATTATTATGCAATGTTCCACGCAACTTTCCGGCATTGTAACTGTAACTGCCAAAATAATATTAGATATATGAATGTGTTAACAAGTCACGGCAAGCTTTCAATCAATTTAATTTTTAAAATTGTTTTCAGACGGGGTTTTAATTTAAACACAATGTTTAAATTAAATCACCGTCTGAAGAAGCGATTTGCAAACGAGTTAGCTTGTGATCTTTCAAACTACAAGGGCGAAATACACCTTATGATACTTTAGCATGTTGTTTTTGTCGTCAACACTTCTGACATTAGTTAGTAATAGATTTTGAAAACTTTGACGAACTGTTATTCGTCCGATACTTTAGCTTGTTTTTTATGTCGTCAACACTTCTGACATTAGTTAGTAGTAGATTTCGAAAAATCTGACGAACTGTTATCCGTCCGTTTTGGTGAATTAACATTTTTTTGGATTTTCACTATTAATCGAAGTTGCAGCTCGTCGCACATGAAGCTCCTTTTCTATACGAATTCTGCCGCCTCTAAAAGATTTCGACTACTCAATCCCCCACTTTTACAAAACAGACTTTGTATTGTGCTCGCATATTGTAAGAATTTCAGTCGAATTTACGCCTTTTTTGTAAGAAATTTGATTATAACTGCCCAGCATTGTAACTGTAACTGCCAAAATAATATTATATGGATGTGTTAACAAGTCATGGCCAACCGTCAATTAATTTAATTTTTGGAATTGTCTTCAACTGGGGTTTTAATATAAACATTCTGTTTAAATTTGAACAATCAAATAGAAGAATATGTGAAATAATCAATAATTTTATTGTAAGCATTTTCCAACACTATACAGGGTGTATAATGTCTAAACAAGGCTGTGTGAGCAAATATTAGTGAGAAAAGATAATTGGGAACGGCGCCAGAAACTTTCCGCGGGGTACACTTAACATTTTTATGCGAAGGATAAAAATTCAATTATTCGTTCAAGGATATGTTCTAAAAATATTATTTACTTGTTTCCTTTTTTGGCCAGCACAACTGGCCAACTAATTGTTTAACCTAATTACCCGTACCTAATTTTTAAACATAATACTTGCGCAAAAAAACACACATTGTAACGTAATACAGGTATATAATTTTATAATTTATAATTTCACCTCTGTTGAAGGTTAAAAACCATAACAATAACGTTTATTTTTAATACAACTTGAATTATAAAAAATTAATTTTTAATTGGAATTTGCCATAAATAAAAAAATATGTGAATGCATTAATATCGCGTACAACTACAAATGCAGGTGTACTGCTTGTTTAGTTTTGAATCACAATTTGATTAGAGTGTGTCAGCAATTCTTATCAACTTATTATTGTTCACGGTAGCCACTACTGAGCGTTAATGGTATCGCTCCGGTATCACTTAGGCGTGCAAGCGAAAACAAACCTTGATCTTTTATTTGTCGCTGCTGAATATTGTATTTTCTATTAATAATAATTAAATGTGCGACTTAAACAAGGCAAACAACTTCCATGCGGGAACTTCGCTCAAATAATTACAAACAAATCTAGAGCGTTTCGGGCCGCATACAACGCCCTGTGATTGGATTTTAATCTCCCTGAAATGTTTAATTTGATCACTATTTGCAGCTGACAAGCAGTTTTGATTAACAATGTACTTCATGATTAGTTCTATCAATGCCTATTGTTTTCGCGCCAAAAACCGTTTAACGGAGAACTCCATTATTTTTCATTCCTCAAGCATCGTAAATTGAATAAAATATGAATCCATCGCCCTAGAGGCGAGATAAATATAAATCGACATTAAATTTTGTTTGATTAAGTGAATAAATATTTAAATTCGGCCGCATCTCTGGCTCCTCGGTCATGATCTCGGCATTACTTAACGGTTATCGTAAAACCGTTCCTTCAAATTCTAAGATTATCTTGCTTTCGGTGAGATTTATAAACCCTCGCTGCTTAATTAAAAGCCGAAATAATAAATGAGCGACAGCGAGGAGATAAACCTATAACTCAAAATTTCAGCTGAAAAGAAATAAATATTCAGGAATGCATTGTATATCGAAGGATGTCGATTTGTAATTTACATGCTAAAACCGTTTAACAGATTCCAATATGGCAAACGGTTAAATTTTTAATTTTAACACGCCGGAAATGTATGTTTGCTCGTGCAAGGTTGCTCTATGGCGGTGTACGTGTAAGTTTAAGAATGGATTTACTCAATGAAAATTTTATTTCTGTGCGTAAAGATGTGGAGTAGATGGTAACATCCTTTTGATTTATTGTTCTTAAAATAGCTCCAACATTTAACTTTAACCTTTATCAACGTTTGACGCTTACATTTGTTCGAATTTCCAAAAAAGTCTTCTGAAGTGTGAAAACAGATGAATAAATTGTTAAACTATAATATACAGTGCTGTGTTTATTATAAATGAAACTTCTTGAAGATAAACAAAGTTTGAATAATGGAAAGTAAAGTGCAGTAGATGTTGGATGTAATTTAATATGTTGTTTGGTCAGACAGCTAAAATAGAATTTGTTGCCATATTTTAAAGCATCTGTTCGCTGTGTTAGATAAATAAACCTGTACTGAATAAAAGGAAACTTGCTGTCACTTGAGACTCTCTCTGGCATGGCTTGTTTATTTGTTCCTGTAAAGCCTAACAGTTTCCACTGTTTCACACTTGAATGTGGGACGTCTGGCCTTGTGTAAGCCTAGAATTTTTTGGAAAATTTTGCAATCTTCGACTTAGTTTTTAGAAGAAGCGATCCCCAAATAAAATCGAACGATACAATTGTTACGCAACGGTTTTTGCCTGCTGTGAATATTACTTAAAAATGTACGCTCAACAAATAAATATTTATTAAAATGTACATAACTTCTGTCGGCCAGTTTTCACAGCTGGAAAGAATTATAAAGGTTTGAAGAAAGGACCGTACAGGCCGAAACAACAAGGGGCGGAAGAGTCTTAAGAAAGGTCAACAACGGCAGTCTACAGTAGACAGTGTTGTTGGTAACTCGGCCTAGGGTTGCATACCTTTGGCGTAATCTCTCATTAATAGCGTTTGCGAACATACTAACTGATTACGATGCGGGTATTCTCTAAGCTGAGGGAAGGAGCGAATTTACTGTTACCGTGTATGTGTTTATATATAAAGATGGGCTGCAATGGCAATATCAGCTAATGTAAGCAGTGGCGTCCCTGGCGAGGTTATGGTTTATATCCCATGAAGTGTCATATGTGTTCACCCAAATGGCTACGTGGTAACTACTTGTTATTGTAGTGTAGTTTACAAGCAATGGATCCTATTATGGTTGTTATACAAGATTGGTGCGTCTACGTAAGTAGTTGTTGGAAACAGTAGCGTAGTGAACATAAGTAGCTATATGAGTAGATAATATGTGTGGCATGATTAATCATTATTTACCTAGCAATCATTCGGGAGGTAGTCACTCGGCAGAGGTTGCATCGAAAATGTGCCTACGGCGAGTTATTATTATTATTAATATAACATGTATGTCAGGAGGGCATCGATTGACTTTTACGTGGGGGTGTGGACATTAATGATACTCTTCCCTTCGCAAGTGGAGCTGAGGGGGTATGCCCCCTCCCTCGCGAATCCTGTGAATAACAGAGAGACTGGCTATGAACTTAGTCCATAGCCTGGATCCCTCTGGAGGATTGGTGCACCAGAAGATTTGCATAATTGTAGTAATTAGTCTATGATTAAAAATGGCTGCCGCCACAACAGCTAGCCGGCAGATAAGCATCCGTATCCTGTTCGAGTCCCAATCCAGGGACAAGGGGCTGGAGAACACCCGGTGAGTACAACTGCCCAATTGAAAGATCAGGTCTGTGTTTTGTTATCTGTTGCATGTCACATGTCTGTCGCCGCCAGTTAGTCTGATCGCATCCGCTGTTTGTTTACCCAGGAGCTACATAAATGAATTGCAGAAGTATTTAAATTTGAAAATTTAGTAGTTTTATCCCCCACCGTACCTGCCTAATACTTTACCGTGGAAGCTACATGAAAAATAGTATACATGTTTCTGTATACCTTCGTATCAATTTTGTATCGTTAGTAACTCTCGCCTTTTGTTTTGCCCTTTCTTAAGGTCTCGCCGTATACGTCTGCATCTAGTTGTCTTACCAGGTTCCAGAAAATCAATCAACAATACGCTATTTCTATCCCAAAAAAACAGTAGCCATAAGATTTTGGTTTTCAAACGATAGCGCTTGAACTTTGGGCTTTAAAAGAACTCGCATGCTTCCACTTTTGTTTCAACATTCGTATACGAAATCCAAGTTTCGACGCCAGTCACAATGTGATTCTGGTACTTATAGCTATCAATTTCAAATCGATGCAGGAAGGTCACTATGGCGGCTATTTGCTAGATTTTGTGAATATCTGGCAACATATTTGGCCCCTACTCGCACACAGTTTGTGCTACGTACCGAATGCAAAATTTGAAGAAAATTTGCGGCCATTGAAACACCGGTCTTCACGAATTTTCTTGTTGACTTGACTGACAACATTAGGTCTCCCATTGTAATCCTCATCGTGCACGTTTGTTCGGCCATCTCTGAAATTCCTAGATTAGTGACTGGACCCTTTTTTCATTAACAATGCCTGGACCATAAACCTTGCATATTTGACGTTTACGATATTATGCATAGACAAAAGGATCTACAGCACGTACTTTACACTTTGCGGAATTTTCAATCGTAGTGTTCAATTTAGCGCTGTATTATACATTGAATACAATGGCAGAACCATGGTTAAATGGCTTATGGCTAGCTCATCAACCACTGAAGCACCCCCATAATACACCAAATTGGATACGCCGCTCATTCGGCGGGAATATTTAAACGGCCCTAGTTTCCAAATAAGCCTCGTAATGTCAATACCAAATTGTCAAAAATCCGAAGTTTTGTATGGATAAGGAGTTTGGAAAACGGGAGTTAGAATGTTCTCTACTTCGCCTTTTGAACGTTAAATTTACGAATTTTCATGATTAGTTAGGTTTAGAAAAATGAACTTTCACATTCAATATTGATAAACACCATGCAATCAATATTTCAAATACGAAAAAAGTAATTGTTATAGTTATTTGGAATTATACAGAATGATATAAGCTTTCTACAATTTCGAAAGATATTTTTTGGTTATCGTTAGTGTTACAAGAAAAATACATCTTTTGCTGACTGTTGGAATCCCAATTTGTTATTTTCTGGCACATTCTGGTTCACTTTTTCAAAAATTTAAAATTTATGACTATCTTTAAATACTTCGGTTAGTTCCATTCTATCTAATTTTAGATTTTAGAGAATTTTCCGCCGGATTTGCAGGTGATAGATACTGTTTAGTCTGTACCACCCACTAATATTTAAAAAACAAAAATAACTCTTTAAATTACACCGATTTCCAATATTTTTATTGCCAATACTTTATTATTAAGTATGTCTTCTTCTGCCAAAAAATAAACCATTTTATTCATAATCTAACAACAATATCGTAGATTCTTAGGGCGCAGTATTCAAAATTATAAGTGAATGAATGTTTCGTTGATTTGAAAATCATTTTTTTATTTTTAGATATTGCTGCAAATTTTCGATTTATTGTTATAAAATAAATTTTAGAAAATATATCGCATTTTTCGTCCTAAAGCATGCACTTATTAGCGTGGACATCTAACCAATCTTATTCTAAAATCAATTACAAATCCGCAACTGCCATATACAGCGTGGCCAATAACACTTATTTTAAAATTAAACAATTTTTTACATAAAACTTATTATTTGTTTTAATTCCCAAACAGTTGTTTTATTTTCCCGACAAGTCAGGTTTTTATTAAAATTACTAAGATGTTTTCAAAATAATTTAAACAATCATTTTAAAACTATTTTTGATTTCTAAATATATTTATTTTGGTGTCAAATCTGATTATCAGCTTTAGTGAAAATAATACTTGGTGTAAACTGAAAAATACTTATTTTATTATACACTGTATGGCACCTGTAATGGAAACGTTGGAAAATACATGACTTCAAGTAAAATAATCCCGCTTTAATTGCTATTGAATTATGTATGCTTAGGTATACGCCTACGGTCCAATCTATTAGAGTCGTGTATATTAATGCATTGCATGTAGTACATTAAAATAAAATCGTTACCGTCAAGCCCGTTCAAAATTTAACAATGATTGTATGACATATTAAGGCAGGTTCATACGGGTTTATTTTGAGTTGAATAAAACAATATTAACAAGTAGTTGGTGCCAATATAGTTAGCTATAATCCACTTTAGCCTTAGTATTCCCTGTGTATGTGTTTTAGTAGTTAAACTAGGTCGTGTGTTAGCTAACATTTCCATTATTACTTTGCCTTCAGCTCATGCTGATCAGCGCCACCTTTTGTTAATAAGTAGAAGCTTGTCTTTCATAACAATAACTTTTCTCTATACATCAAAATACTTTCGCAATCTACAATTTTTTTATAAATAACAAAATTGCCGATTGTTGAATTGAGAAACAACAATATTATTATACTATTTTTAACGCAGTTTATATATACATTTGCTACCATCTTTAAACAGAATGACTCAAATAAATTGATTTACATTGTTTAGGATTTATGTGTTATTTACCTAGGGTTTACGAAATATCTGCAAATAATGTAACATCGAGTTTGTTCACAATTTTTTGGATAACATGTATAGGTGGCCACAAAAATTTCACAAATACGGTATTTATATAAATATGAAACAATAATAATATTATTATTATTACGGAGCTTTCACAGGCCTTATAGGTCCATCGCTAGTTTGTACAATGATAATACAAAGTGATTTTTTAAAAAGTCAATTGCAGTAGCCTAGGGATTGTCCCGTCTATATTAAGCTTTAGAATCTGACAAGGGGGTGGACATTTCGAACACTTGCTGTGAAAGAAATCTTGACGAAAAACCTGTAATTTACTTACCTTAATAAATTACAAATCAGTTGCAACTAAATACTTGTTCATTTTCACATTTTGTTGGGCCAAAATTTTTAACTAC
>JABXWE010018315.1:0-26662 GCA_014611495.1 Limonius californicus | reverse complement strand
GTATATATATATATATATATATATTAATTAATATGAATTTCAACGAAATATATCGTGTCAATTGATTTACCATTTATTTGTGTAATGGTGTATTAAACTCGAAATTCTCAAACATTCCTGGAAAGCTTACGAATATAATTTTATTAATATTAATAAATATCTCTTCATTACAGAAACAATTTATTTAAAATACGTATATGTAACCCTCTCCTGCGGATGGTTTATTCTCAAAAAATGTTGAGTCCTCTGAACATCTAAATCTTAAGTGGTAATAAATCACTTTAACTGACATTTTAAGATTTTGAGTTAAATTCTAAACAGTCTTAACTTGTAAGCTCATTGTAGCATCTACATGTAAATTAACAAACTTTTTCGAGAAAATCTAGTCGCTGATTTTTTCAAAAATTTGTTCTCTAAAGGAATTTATAATTTCATACTATCAGCTATCAGCTTATAGTCAATATTATTACACGGCACGCCATATCTCATCAACGTGGCACGTACTATAGTTTAGGTTAAACAAAACTCTCATAGATGTTTCTCTACCTGTCACCATGGAGGTTGGTTTCGGTGACATGAAGTAGTTGTTCACAGTAGACTGCTATCTCGGCCCGAAAATGTCTACTATCACCGCTAATTTGTATTTTCCTCGGCACCCTTATTGATCAGTCTTCCGTAACAGTAGCTAATTTGTAGGTGGTATATCAAAGGGCACATGAATACGAAGCTATTAACTTCAATGTTATAGTTCACTTTCAGTACCTTCATATTTTACATTTCTATATCATAGGCATAGGGAAACAATTATTAAAAAAAAATCGAATTTGAGATTTGAAGAGAAATAATTATTTAATACTCAGTTAACTATAAAAATAGTTTTGTAAAACTGTCTGCCTATATCTGAGTGTGTGGCTAATCTGATGAAATTTTAAACCTATAGGTTATGAATAATGCACAGAAGCTATTAGATTTTGAAAAATCTTAAACAAAGAATGAATGTTAGATATGCTTTCTTTGAGGCATTCTTTTGTCTCAAAATTCTTATTAAAAGTTTTGAAACTGCAGTGCTATAGAAAGCCCTATTAGAAATCAAATATTTTTTGACAAATTCTTTGGTTAACGCCGATAAAATATTATGAAAATTCCGACCTTTTGCAGGAAACCCGTTATTTAAATTGACATAAAGATTATGTTTTTAAGACTATTTAAGGATTAAAATAAAATAAATAAAAAAGTTTTTCTAAAGATTTTGATTATAGTATGTATATAACTCGATAGATGCGTGAAAGATCTACTAGAATATGTTTTTTATCAATTATTGAAGTTCGTGCTTGAAGCTCTTTAGAAATTATACACAATTTGGATTTTAAGGTACCATTACTCAAAAACCGGTAACTGAATTACAGAAACTTTCCTAATCATGTCTAAGATTATAAAGATATGGAAGATTTGCAGTGCCGTCGACAGGATATAGCATATATGCTACATGCAATCAATATAAATATGTAATGTATAATAAAGTTGTTTTAGATTTTAAATGTTTTCTTGAATTCAATCAAAGGGTAACTGCAGATTTTATAATATTTTTGTTCTATATAATCAGGGGCAATATTTAATTGTTTGGAACGAGATCTAGTCTGTCAGCGACCATGACTGTATGTAGTTTATACACGAAAAGTTTTTGAGACCTTCTATGAATTAATAAAAAATTGAGGTTAATGCTTTGTTATCCAAAAGCGGGGTTTATACTGAAAATGAAATTGTAAACGTAAATTAAGAATTAAACGAAAAATTAAATTTTTGAATACAATTCGACACCAGAAACGGAACATTTGCCTTTTAAAGTTAATAAAATTGGGATGTTATAGGGCACCTTAATTTAAATCAAACGATTCTTTGCCAAACTTCTTTGTTCAAATTACTCTCCCAACAATTTTTTGTTTCTTGACTTCAAGGTCTGTTTCGTAAACAATACCCATACAAACTGCATAAAGTTCAGTAATAGGTTTAGAAACCCTTACGTCAGTGCGAAACGAGGGCTTCGAAAGGATTCACACTAATTCTATATTTTTAATTAAATAAAATACACACAGAGGTAAAATTGCTACCAAATGGTGAATTTTTACGCGTTACATATGTGTATGTTTATTTTTAACGCAAAGTTCATAATTTTGAAAATACCAACCGATTGTTAAGATTTGAAAACAATAATCTGCTATTTCTACCGTAACAGGTCATAATGTTGAAAACTGGAGCGTCTAATATCAGATGACAAAAACATCGAATGCAACAATATTGAACATGAAAACGTCGACTGATATTGATGCCGAACAAAATAATGCTGCATGTACTAATGTCGAATATAAAAGCGTCGAATACGTTGAGTGTAAATAAGCCGTTTAGCAGGAAATAATGCCGAAGGGAAAAACGTGCAAGACGAAAAAAGTGCACACATTAGGAACTACAATTATTTAGAATAACTTTGTAATTGACCAAATATAGTATCATCTTCAAATGCTCAATCGCATATGGACGTGTGCTATAAAAAAACATTAACGTCCATTTTGTATTGACATTTAATCGACTGCAAGCCGTGTAAACGTCGATGCTCTTTCAGATACATTTTATTATTTTATATTTAAGATGTTTTCTATATTTTTTTATTTTTTTTTTATTTCGGGATGATATTTGTTCGAAGTTTTTGTATGCGATGCTTTCGACCTATCTCACATTTGACGTTTTGCGGTCTAGATTTTTCTATTCTATGTTAGTTCTGTACATCTACATTGGCGAGTTTTATTACAACTACTGCCGTCTCTCGCATCCTAATCGCCATAATTTTCTATTGGCTCAATCTTTGTCTTGTAAATTTCTAATGGCTGTGGCCTCTTGCACTTCAACATTTCAGCACCTTCTAGAGCGACCTCTTTTCCTTCTATTCGGAGGGTGCCATACCCATAATTTATTTGGTTATCTTTCATTAGGCATTCATAGAACATGGCCATACCACCTTAAACGTTTTGTCTCTATAGTGTCCATAACATCCGTGTCTATCCCCATTATTTCTCTTATAGCTGTACTTCGTACTCTATCTTTCTTTGTGAACCCGCTGCACCTTCTCCAATAATCAATTTTCATTGCAGTTATTCTAGATTTATTCCTTTTGTTAATTTCCCATAGTTCTGAACTTTGCTAATGCTTTCCACCATTATTTTATAATTCATAATTTTTGTTTTCCTTGTCATTTCTTGGCCCCACAATGGAATATTCAGCTGTTTAATTACCCTTCTACCCGGACCTACTCGGCCCACTCGACCCACTTCGGCTGTCGTCTGTTATGTTTACACCTAAGTTCTTGTAGTACCTAGACATCTTTATTACATCGTTGCACAGTTTCAAATATTCACCTGTGCCACCAACGACCACATATTCCGTTTTGGATGTATTAATTGTCACTTCCCAATGCTTGTACTGTTTATCCAATTTACGTAGCATATAGTATTTGTCATCAGAATCTCCGCCATTATTATTCGGTCGTCTGCAAAATGAAACGTGAACAATATATCCTGCCCTATATTAAGAGGGCTGTTCCCATTCCGCTGAGCTTATCTAGCAGGCTGTGATATTTTGAAACAAATTTTTCTTGAACATTTACCGTAGTTGTTTACAAGTTTAATTATAGTGAAAGTTGACAAATATACTTGAAGGTTTGTAAAATACATAATTTTAAAGTTATCATTTCCCCAAGAAATCATGGAATTGAATAAAGAGCATTATCGAACTGTGATTTTTTACAATTTCACGAGTGGTTTAAGCCGTAAAGAATGTTTTGAGGTAATCAATCGAGTGTTTGGTGACAAGTCGTGTTCCTTAGTTACCGCAAAGCGGTGGTACAATGAATTTCAACGTGGCCAACTTTCCTTAAATGACAACTTTCGAGCTGCTAAGCCAAAAACGGCAGTTACCGAAAAGAATATTGGTCTTGTATGAAACATGATTGAAGAGGACCGGCATGTTACTGCCAGGAGTATGCAAGCAACTCGTCTCATTTGGTGTACAACATCATTACTGGTGATAAAACGTAGGTATCTGCTATGATCCCGAAAGAAAGCAACCGTCGGCAGTTTGGGTCTTTGATAACGAATCGGCTCTAACAAAAGTTGTTCGTGAAAAAAGCCGAAATAAAGAGATGGTCGCTACATTTTTTGGAATTACTGAACATGTTTCCACTGTAATACTGGAGGATCGTCGTACTGTTAATGCTGAATGGTACACTACAGTTTGTTTGCCTCAAGTTTTCCAAAATGTTCGCGAAAAACGTCCAAGAGAAAGGATCATCTTGCATCAAGATAACGCTCGGGCGCACACTGCTGCTCGAACGACTGAATATTTGAATGTCCAAAACATTGAAATAATGGGTCATTCGCCGTATAGTCCAGACCTAGCACCTAATGATTTCTCCTTATTTCCGCGTGTAAAGAATAAGTTACGGGGTTTACGTTTTATATCGGCCGAAGAAGCGGTTGACGCATTTAAAAATGAATAGCCTAACGCGGGAAGATTGGAGAAAATGTTTTGAAGATTGGTTTTCACAGATGCAAAAGTGCACTGATTGTGAAGGGGAATACTTTAAAAAATTATAAATAAATGTGTCTTGTCAATAAATTGTGTATTACTTTACTAGGCTCAGCAGAAAGAGAACAGCCCTCCTATAATACCCATATTGCAGCACTTCCATATCCAATTTGTGAGAACTTGGTTGAGATAAATCTTAAATAGTGTTGGAGCTATGCAACAATTTGTCAAAGGCCTTTCGTAACATTTCTGATATTAATTGTTATTTCTATTTGACATTTTTATATTCGACATTATTATATTCCACATTTCGACCATGAGACATTATTTGCATATGAATTGAAACTATTTATGATCGTCATTTTCACATCTAACATCATTATTTCGGCATTTTTGTTTTCAACATTATGTCTGGTAACCATTTCCACATCCACGATGTGCCACGAATCACACATATGCTACAAATAGTACCTGTACCGCTTGTTAAGCACTGCTGTTGCGTGACAACCAACACATACCAAACCCTGGAAGGTTCAGGTAATCAAGTAATCTTAGGGATTGACAATTAGTGTTACTTTCGTTTAATTATCTTCTGAGAATATGAGGCACATATTATTGTTAATATATCAATATACATTCACACATTCACATTCAGTTCACATGTCAAAACTAGATAAATAAAATGTAAAATTTTGCATTCGATGGTCAACCGAAATAATTTGTAATGTTTATTACTAGTAATGAAATGTAGCGACTATTCGACTAGTAGTCCAAGTGACTATTTTGAACAAATCAAATATTTTATTATAAATATTATTATATATTTGCGGGCACCACCGTGCTCCCAATATAAATGTCAATTTCAGCATCACCTACATACATCTCTGAATCATTTGGATGCGTTTTTCATTATAAATTCTGTGTTACTAACAAAACAAAAGCAAAACACATATTCGACGTTACAAATCTATCGAAATTTGGTGCATAACAAGAGTTTGTTGAAGTAATTTTAATTTACGAATGGATTTGGTATACTGAATACTTCCTTGAATGCCATTCTTAGTCAAAGTTATGTCGACTATTCTTGGGGTGTAACACAAATGTCCTGTGTGCTTAAGAATTATTTATGTCCAGACGCATAGGATATCTGTGATAAAACCTCAAAATTACTCAACATAACATTAACTATTTATGATGTATAATAACTGAATATTTATTATCATGTATGTAATTGAAATTTAAAAAAAGTATATTTTTTAGTAAGTCTGAGTAAAAGTAACAAAAAAGTTAAATTACTTTATAAATTTAAAATAATTAGGATTACACTGAACATTTGATTTGCAAGTCACGTTTAAGAAATACCTACTAAATCACTTTTAAATAAATAATATAATAATAAATATTAAATGCACGGCAGATTGTCGGATATCGCTATAAAATAGCTACATAAACTTGATTGATTTTTATATAAAGGCTTAACTTGAAAAAGCAGATAAATCTTCCTTATATTCATTCCACTTGATGAAAGCGGCTAAAGCGAGGGGATTTTTGTAAGGAAACTATGTTGACAAATCGGCGACGCAGGACTTTCAATCAATGCCTTGCGGGAATCTTATTTGCCGCCAGATTGCTATGCTAAAATCGAGGCTAAATCTATTCTTGTATGCATTACGTGCTGATTAATATTTATTAGCTTGACTATCTAATAACTCGGTTAGTCCTCCCTTTCGTATATTCCGTTGTATACCGTGGATCAATAAATTAAAGTGGAAAAATGTTATCTGTAAGGTGTTAGTTCTTTGGGTGTGTTATGATTTCTAATAGTAATCTAGTAACTTACAGATACTTAGCTGTAAGTAATCTTAAATATTATAACCGCTGAATTTTTGTATTTAAAAAGTTTCATATTTATTTATAAGTGTCCATTTCGTGTCTATTTTAATGAATTATCGTGGAACACTAGTTGCTAGATAAGTTATAATCTGAAAAGCTCTGAAGGGTGTAAAGATATTAAACCAGGTATTGGAGATATAGTAGTTGAATAGATAAATACAAGAATATTAGAACTATTATACAAAATACTGAATATTGAAATGTTGTAATTAACCATAGATGTGCCCTATAGGTAACATCTGAAGGAGGATTGTAAGGACGCATAATTAAAGAAAGGACAGGAAAAATAATTCAAATAGAAGAAGAAATGGTTTGCTAAAATGCCTTAAATTAATTGTAAATAGAATTATTCATTGCGTCGCTCATATGGTTTAATTTAATCGGAGTAAATGGAGTATATTATGAATTTAAGGAAAAATGATATCAGTTTTAAATATCTATACTAGCAAATATTTGCTACATTATCAAGTTAGTTACTCGTATCGTATTGCAAATTTACCCAGAACTGCTTAATATACAGTTGTTTTGAAACAATTTAATTAAAAGATAAATTAAGTATCATCTTGAGCACTAAAAACAACAAACTGCTAATGGGGTTTATAACTGATATCTAAATTTTGCAAGTATACAGCAAAACAATATTCAGAAGTAAATTTTTGTTTGTTTTCCTTTGTCGCCGAACACAAAAACATATTATTTTGGTGTTGTTTCTTGCTAATACGAGACGTTTACATGTATTTTATGCGCCAATAATAAGAACTGCTGCACTAGTGTGGTGGTACCTCAGTTGGCAGAGCGCCCGCATTCTGGGCAGAACGTCGATTATGGCTTGGGTTCAATTCTCCAGACAATGACAAAAAATTTCCCTGGAATTTCTGTAGTTTGGATTAAACGTTAAAAACCGCATCTACGGCGTATAGCTGGTGGGGTGGCTGCGTATACCCTACTCCTTGCTAAAATGCGCAGTTTAAACCGAATTTTGTAAACACCGTTAGCCAGCGGGTATAAATACAACCCCTCGAGCATTAAACAGTCAGTTTCCGATCCTGCTTCCTGAAGATTGATCCAGCACCAGCGACCGAGGCCAAGGTACGACCTACACAGGCCAACAATACAGAGGTGAGGAATTGTTTCATCTTGGCACTATTGTTTTACCGTTCACATTTTAATTCTCCGTACTCTTTCTACCCTTGTACCTCTCTCTCTCTCTCTCTAACTTACCCGAAACCCCGGAAGCAACTTCGCTGCGTGTGTCCTGAGTTGTTGTCTTCCATCCTTGTTTTCCCTTGCGGCTGCGTGTGTCCTGACGCAAGTAACCCCTCCTTCAGAAGCATCGTCGCTGCGTGTGTCCTGAGGCGGTGTTTTCTGTTCCTTCTCTCCCCTTGCGGCTGCGTGTGTCCTGACGCAAGTAACCCTCCTTCAGAAGCATAGTCGCTGCGTGCGACCTGAGGCGGTGTTTTCTGTACCTTATTTTCCCTTGCGGCTGCGTGTGCCCTGACGCAAGTAACCCTCCTTCAGAAGTACCGTCGCTGCGTGTGTCCTGAGGCGGTATCTTACACCCATGTAACATCCCTTTATCCAGAGAAAGAGCACCGTGATTCTTGTCCGTTCACTACCGGGGTTTGTACCCGAATTGTGCCAAGATATACGATCTCCTTGGTCTCTCACTGTCATAGTAAAACCGTACCTGATACCGTACTGACTCCCGCAGAGGTATTGTATTGCTACCGTATTTGCTACCGTATTGCTATCATATCTGCTACCGTTTGCTACCGTATTGCTATCATATCTGTTACCGTTTGCTACCGTATTGCTATCATATCTGCTACCGTTTGCTACCGTATTGCTATCATATCTGCTACCGTTTGCTACCGTATTGCTATCATATCTGCTACCGTTTGCTACCGTATTGCTATCATATCAGCTACCGTTTGCTACCGTATTTGCTAACGTATCTGCTACCGTATTTGCTACCATATTTGATACCGTATTTGCTACCGTATTTGCTTCCGTTTTGCTACTGTATTTGCTACTGTCCAAATTGAATGTTATTGCACTATACCTGTTTATGTAAGACCCTGTATTGTTTAATTTATCCAATATATGTATTAAACCATTCTTGCTTTAATTATTCTACGACGTAGTACAATATAGTCTCTAGGCCGATCCCGAGAGTGCAGGTAAATAAAACAGACCCCTGGACACCGACGTCTTCAACTGCAGTTACCCAGGTCTTCGTTATCCATCCCAGGATTACGAAGCTGTTCCGGAAGAGTAAACTTCGTAACAAATCTGGCGCCCGAGGCAATCTCCGCAATTGCACGTAATAAGCAGACGTGCAATTGACCCCGTTAAGCCGAGTATAAGTAAAGAGCGTCACAGGTGTTGGAGAGCCATTACATGAACTCTTGTTTCGTCGGGAAAATAGGACGGGCTGTTCCCATACACAGCCACCATTCTCTCACGGATATTCTTTGGATTATTCCCTTGTTTCGATAGAAATTTTATGATGCTTCTGTGTTCGAGTTTTAAGTCACTAATTTTTGCACCTTTATCCAAAAATATGAGTTTGTTTTAATATCTAAACAAATCAGTAAATGACTTTGTGCTTCAAAATTTAACGTATTCAAGACACCAGATTTATCGTGGATATAATTTAATCCAACAGCAAGCAAGCATGAAAGTATTTTTCATTTTGTATTAGGAATACCTATTACAATACAAATTTATATGGAAGTGACGAAAACATTGCATATTCAGTCGTGGTATAAACGATTAAAATAAAATAAATTAATAATCGACGAAGGAAATAACATTTTTAAGTTAAAGTCAATTAAATAATCAACACTGGCACTTATTATTTACAATAAATGTTCGAATAAATTGCCCCCCTCTGCCAAAGCAGTAGCCCAAGCGATTGTAAATTCCGGTTCTCACATTAACAAGCATTTGTAGGGTAATAGTTGCAAATGTATCCTGAATTTTAATTCGCAGTTCGTCCAGTATGGTAGCTCTGTCTTCTTTCAAATCCATAAATTTTTTGCTTAATGTAAGGCCACGCGCAGAAATTTTGAAGTGACATGTCCGGGGATCTAGGCGGCCAAGGAACTGTGCTTACGGTTTCAATTACATGATTAGAAAATGTATTTGCTAAGTATTCCCGTAAGGCTAACGTATTGTGGGCAGGGCAACCTTCTTGTTGGAACCTGATTTCATCCAGTCTGATCCCTGGAACTTGACGCAAAGCGTGAAAGTTTCGTTATGCAGCATATCAAGATATTTTGGACCATTTAGGTTCCCCTCGATAAAAAAATGATCCAATAATGTTATCATCCAATATTCCACTCCACACATTCAACTTTTGTGGATATTGAGATCGAGAGCTGTAATGCTTGTGAGGATAATTTCGCGACCAGACCTGACAGACTGATGAACTGTGTCGACCATTTATTGGAAACATGCATTCGTAGATGTGGAATTTTTCTCAGGAAATTTATGTCATTGTTCGATTTTTCCATCATGTTCTCACAAAATTCCATTCGTCTAATTTGATCATTTCGTAAAAATAATGTGGTTGCTGTAAATTTCGAAAGTTACCTTCTGGGCGTAAATATGATTTACCTGGAAAGAGAACTGCAGCCAATGTAAAAAGCAATGCTTTTGGTGTACTGCTATATAAATTCGTTATAGCGTTGTGGTATTGTCATGATTTTAAAAAATGTAGATACATCTTGACGTAGAAATTGTATGAATTGTGTTGTTATAGGACAATAGTTTGTAATAGGGTGAAAAAATTTCATTAACTACAATTATATTTGACTCCATTTTTGCATTACTTTGGTGATTTTTTCACACGTTAATATTAGTTTTTGTGATTTTTTCTTTGTTATTACCACCTTAAATATGTTGTCTACTAATTAAAAAGGTAGTAGTATCCAGAAAGATCGGATATTGATATTGTTACGATGAGAATACGAAAGCTTATATTAGCTAATTTTCAGAAACTGTAGAAATCTATCAATTGTAATATAATTCCAATGCACACTTGTGAACTAAATTAAATTAACCGATTTGTGTGGACATTTAAAAATAATTTTTTTGATTGACTACATTTTAAAAACGATTTATTCAGATTAATATTTGTCGAGGTTACAATCCTTCCGTGGTTATATATTTGTATTTGTATTAATAGCTTTTCAGTTTAACATTTGTTAAATTTTGTTCTAAAACGTAATTGTTGTTAGGGTATCAGTATTTTCCTCTATATTGATATGTTGCAAGGGCTTTTAAATTTTTCAATTTATATCCTGTTTACGGCTTATGTATGTTGAAATTGCGATTCCGATATGTCAGGTAATTCAAAGGTCAATCCTTACCAGGTGCAAAAGACTTCACTATTTCTTCACAATAAGGTTCCATTTCATTTCACGGAACATTATTTCGTTCATTCTTGTTAATATTTTGTTCTAGACTTTTTGGTTAGTTTAATATTTTTACGTTAACGTAATAGATATATTTTCAACACATTTTTTAGTTAATTATCTTACACTTTTTATGCATCTTTTTATAATTATTTTGTGCTTTTCTTATTATTGATTTTTTGGAAACATTAGAAACAAAAACTATAGTAACAGAGGTTGTTTTTATTTGGAGCCGCAACTAATATGATTACATTAAGAAATAATTCCCCACAGTTCAAAACCTTTGAGTACAAGTTTTTCTTTGCTTCATAATATGATTTGATGTTGAGTTTTATGGCGTTCGTAAGAAAATAGATTTGGATTTTTAGCGTTGTTATAGGTTTAGATATAAGATGGAGAACAACTACTTAAAAATCTCTCAGCTTCTCAGTGATGTGAAACCATTACAAAATTCGATTAACTTTTTTCGCCAACGGTTTTTCCTTTTTGTAATACGCATAATCACAGATTGAGGGTACAGTTCTGTTGGTCAGGTTAGCTACTCTACTCTACTGCTATTGTTGCTTACAACCACGAAACAATTCAGAGGATCAAGATTACCTACCACTTCGTCCGAAACTCACAATAAAGTGTATCTGGCATTTTATTGTAAACTCCAGGCCAAGCGGCAAGTTCTATGTGAGAATTATATATGGTAATGGAATCGAGGGTTTTAACCTTTAACATTTGTCTAGTACAGAGGCTTACCGCACGTACAACACATACTTCAGGTTCTCTTGTTTCAGAACTAATATTGGTAAATGTTAAAGGTGAATATACTCTATATTTATAAGGTGAAAAACTGGACACGTATGTGTTGTTGACATGTACTTATCTGAATTATAAATTTAATTGCAAAGATGAACGCGTTCAATTAAACAAAATCTATGACAAAATCTTGTTTCCACGGTAAATATATTCCTGTAAATCTTAACTACTTAAATATACTTTTAAAACAAAGATTTACAACCGTATGCATTCTTGAAATCGCATTACGACTGTTGTGTCTTAAACGCATTTGCAATAAATAATCACAATCACTTGGAATTCGCTACGTTTAAACTATATCACTAATTGCATTTCCATGGTATTAAAAGTTGGAAATCATGAAAATCTTCCCTTGGAGAGTAACTTCTAACACAATCTGTGTTATTGATAAACAACTGATAAGAATAATTTATTTTACTCTACCATTAAAAAATTATCAAAGTTGTAGAACAAGTTTCAAAATATGCTTAGAAGAGATATGTCTGACTGACTCATGAATATTCAGGTGCAGTCGCAGGCCTGGTAAATCTTGCTGCAGCCAACCACTCAACCTCACACAGTGTATTGAGGATGGCTTTGAGGGCAAATAAATAACGGGAACCACTTTTATCGATCTGACTGCTACTTATGCCTCAGTAAATCACCAGAGACTGCTAGGAAAGCTCTACGACACCACGAAGGACTTCCGGTTGACCAAGCTGGTCTAATGCTTTCTCAAAAATAGACGTTTTTATGTTACACTTCAGTCTAAAAAGAGCTGCTGTAGAAATCAGAACAATGGTAACAGGGTAACGTACTGGCACAAATCCTCTTTTAATATATACACCAACGACCAGCTCATAAACCACCTGACAAGGCAATTCATGTATGCTGACGACACAGCAGTAGCAACCCAAGGAACGGAATTTGCAGAGGTATAGGAGAAACTAACACTTGCCCTTAATGGTTTAGCAACGTACTATAAGAACAACCACCTCATACCTAACCCCACTAAGACCCAAGTTTGCGCCTTCCATTTCAAAAACAAAGAAGCAAGAAGAAAGCTAAAGATAGTGTGGCAAGGGCAAGAGTTAGAACACAATGACTCGCCTAAATATCTCGGAATCCGATTAGACAACACTGTCATTTCGGAAGAGATCAAAGGAAAGGTATGCGCTAGAAATAACATAATCCAAAAACGCACCAACACTAAATGGGGAGCGCGATCCCACACAATTCGAACTTCGGCGACGGCATTGTGTTTCTCCGCAGCAGAATATGCCGCACCAGGATGGACTCAGTGCTCCCATACCACGCACGTTGACGTCGCACTTAACGAGACGGTTCGCATAATATCAGAATGTCTAAGGCCCACACCGATCGCCATCAGGAGACGTGTTGCCTCGGAAGCAGAAAGGAAAAAGCACAGTCCACAGGCACTCCTTACATGAACACGAGATCCAACGATGCACACTGAAGTCCCGAAAAAACACTCTTGCAAGCGTCATGCGAAAGTCGCCGCTTAACCGTAACTGTAACCGTGAGATGGCGGAACAGAGGTAGATAAAGCCAAAGGAGGAGCTGACTGCTGCTAGCCACCTGGACTACCCAAGGTGGAAAATCCTTAATAGATTGAGGACGGGCGTGGCATGATGCAAAATTAATCTAAAGAGATGGGGTTACACAGAAGACGATATCTGCGAATGTGGTGCCATCCAAGATCAACAACATTTGCTTTCATGCCCATACATAGACGGCTCATGCGTGGCTGAATTTTTGAAAGGGTCTATTTATTTTGGTGATCCGGACACGGAAAGTAAGTAAGTAGGTACAATCGTATATCGTCAATTGACTTAAAAAAGAATCAGTTTGCTCCGTTGAAAAGCATTGGAACAGCTATCAACTTATTTGCGTTGCGGATCGATAGTATTGATAAAGAGGCGACGAATATAATCTTATTCTGCAAGTTAAATTTTATATCATATTAAATGAAGAACTTAAAAAAATGTAAGACAAAAATTTTTATTATATCCGCAGGCTGACGGCATGATAGGTTTGCCTGAATCGTCATGAAAATATCCAAGTGGTCGTAAGCGGATTTTTCAAAAATTAAAAATCTATGAAAAGCTTCGGAAAAACTACCGACTTAATTAGGTATTGGCTGTGTTGCCTATGTTCGCAAAGTCCTCTTTGGGGGTTAGCTGGTTAAGGCATCCCTTAGAACCCTTTGATGTCTTAAATTCTTTATAGAGGTGAGGGATATTGCATTTCCGCGATTTTTAAAATATAACACACGGCTGTAGGTGAAAGGACGCTATAGTTTTAAATAGCATGCGGTGTATCGATATGACGATGTCCTTATTCATTACTAAAATATGCGTATTTGTAGCCTAGATTATTTTCCGTTGTTAGTAGGGTAGGAAATATAATGCGTATTTATACAAACTTAGAGCAATTGAAGTGGAAAGAAAAATAAAATAGAAGCAATTGCTATACTCAATCTTTCAAGTTCATAAATATGAATTCTCTTGTTCTTTAAATTCATATAAAACGTACTTATCGCAACCCAGGAAAATAGCAGGGAAAGCATGGCCGAGAACAACTGTTATCAATTACTAAAACACACAAAAACCAGCCCAACGAAAATAGTGCTCTAAGCGTATCCGCTTTCCTTACTGCCACCTGACCCCTTTTATCCTCTGAAAAATCTGTCTTTGTCCGCGTTATTTTTCTTATGCCGTGGGCGAAGCTGTAACGCGACGGTTGCCTCATTGATGTTTCTCCTTGGAATGCTAACATACTAGTTAGATCCTGATGTTGCTAACTGCAAGTTTAGATGTTAGTTGTTATTTTTGTTATTTTATTTTCGCTAGTTCACGATTAAAAAGTGCCAGCATTCAGCTTGTAAAGTGAATTTGAAACAGTCTAAAGTAATCTCCGATTTACCGGTGTACGTGTTCTCGGTTTTCACGTATATGTTTTCAGTTCATTTTTAACAGAAAATTTACATCATTCGGGAAACAGCACTTATTTTCCAATGAAATGTGAAAGTCGCATTTTCGACTATTTCTTTTTAATGGAACGATACATTTTTTTCGTCAAACCGAAGCTGCAACATTGCTTGGATAGTCATTATAGACATTTTATAGGTAAGAAAGTTTGGATGAACTGCATAGCAAAACTTGCATGCATGTGTAAAGTTTCTATAAGCAAGACTACTAGCATCCCCGCCACTTTAGAAAATTTTCTTGTAATTTGCATATTTTATTTTTGTTTAGTAGCGGAGAAATCGCAAAACATAGGAGCATTTGTAATCAAATAATTATTTGTATAAACACTCTTCTGCCACTTGGAGTATTTAATTCTTTGGAATTGTAGCAATCATCAGGCACAGGACCTCAACGTGGGCTCCAAAACAGGGCAATTGCAAACGTTTCTACACCAGAGAATATTTACTTGCCAGAATACCTTGCTAGTTTACCATTGATGTATATGGCTAAGCGCCTGTTAAACGTCCGATATTGCCGTGGTGCGAATTGAAACTTCGGCCTCTAAAGAAATGTCTTAAGAGCTAATAAAGTGAAAAAATAATTTAAAATTTGCGTTTTCCATTATCACCGTAGCTACGTTCATAGGCGATCTTTTAACGTGCGGTTATTTCATTAGTAGACAATACACCCAAGTTTAAAAAAAAATAAAAAAAATATCGACAAAATTATAAGAAACGAACGGACATTGTAGTGCCCGTATTTATGAAAATTTCTTAAAATCAAAACCATGCCAATCTATTTTGTCGCATTGTCTTTTACATTGGTTGTGGTTCGATTTCGAGCATTCAGGTAGACGCCCCTATACCCTAACAAGAACAAGGAAAAGAATATAATGAATGTAAAACGTTATATTTAATTTTGAACTGTCAAGGTCGGTTTAGGATCCCGTTAACCTGCTGACCTCTAGCTTATGGTTTATCTTTAGGACGGTAGATAGCTATAATAAAAATAATTTTACGTTATAGCAGAGGCTAGGTACTCGATATATTACTTCAAATACTTGGAAAAGCCGATTGAAATCTATATGACAGCACGTTTATATCTCGTTAAACATCCGGACGGAAGATACCCACGAAACCAAAATTTTTAAAGCTAACACCAAAAGGCTGCTGGATACAGGTTATTGAAAATGCGCCAGTGTGGCATGAACTCTTCACCTTATGGAAAAATCATGAAATCATGGAGAAAAACTACATTTCATTTATATTGTCTATAAAGTGATTTGTACAAGGTACTCCCGAAATAGTTAGTCAAACTTTGGGAGCGAGTTCTCCATACCATAACAAGAAAAATAGTTCATATGAACCTTAATCCGAAAATGCTTCGTTACGGAGTTACAAATTCGACCCAACAAATGTTTAATTTACACATAATCTTATTTATTAACACTAAATAGGTTGTACCTTGAATTCTAAGCGTTTGCGGAAAAATGCTTACGTGAACTTTTTTTTACTGTCTTGTCCCGAATTTATGTTGCGAATTTGATCTACATAGTACGTAGGTATAGGTAGGAAGTTTCCAAATTTATCCAAGTTAATATAAACCTTAGTCCGAAAATGCTTCGTTACTGAGTTACAGCATTCTAAAGTGAGATTTATCCGATGCGTCACTCATCAAGGTTGAAAAATAGAGTTGACATAAAAATTATAAATGTTTATATGAGTTTTTTATTGTCTTATTGTTCTGAATCTATGCTACGAATTTAATCCATATAGTACAAAATTTCCAAATTATCACGGCAACTGGATTTTTCATAATAATTGAATTATCACCCTGTACATCATGATGTAATACACGATGCCCAGAACACGAACACGTTGCGGTCAGCATAACTTGTCATCCTACAATAAAGGAAAACTTTCGTTTGCGCACTCTCTTTAGTTTTCAGCCCATAAGCTGTTTGTCACAGCAAATCATTCCTTCTGTTTCGTGGTTTCGCTTTTGAGCTTTTAACTAGCTACAAGCAATACTAACAAACAATTTCTTGCAAGACACCCGCAAAAGTAGAACAGCTACCCCGCAAGCAATGGTTTTGCCATGGTTATCAACAAATGTTCGTATATTTTCGTCTATAATTCTTCAATTGTGTTTTATCACCTTTTTTGTAAATCAAGATTGTTAGTGCTTCTGACAAGTCTAAGGGGGTTTCTTTTTTATGTGAACATTTGTTGAACAGGTGGGTTATCTCTTTTATTAGCTGTTCTCCTCTGTATTTCATCATTTCTACTAAGATTTGGTCTTTACCTGGAGCTTTGTTTAGTTTCATTTCGTTTATAGCTGTTTCTACTTCTTCTTTATCAATGTCTGGCTTATCTTCGGAATTCACGTTCATTACTGTTCTCTTAAGATCCTCTTGTATATCTTCTGGGGGTTCGATCTGTGAGCTGTATAAGTTTTTATAAAATTCTTCAGTTATGCCCAGTATTTCGCCTCTATCTCGTATTTCCTGGATGTTCTGATTTTCAAGACCTATGATCTGCGGTTGTCCTGATTTTCTTTTGAGTATCTTCATATTTTTATTATTCACGATGGTTTTTGTTATTTGTTCTTCTCGTATTTTGTTTTCGTCTTGTCTGATTACTGCTCTTATCTGTTTATTCAGTTTTGAAAGATTTTACATACATCTTGTGCGTTTCTCAGGTTTCCTCTCATTTCTATTAGTTTTCTCGTATTTTCGCTTAATATCGTTTTGTTCTTTTTATACTTCTTTGTTATTTTTTCTGAGGCTTTTTGCATTATACTTGTTAATTCTTCATTTAGTAGATTAATATTGTCTCTTGTATTCGGTTCTATTTTTTGTAGTTGTTTTGCAACCTCTTCCTGATATTCTACGTTTCTTTCTCTTAGCTTTTGGGTGTCTATATTTTTTCCATTATTGACAAACCTATTATGCCGTTCTAGTTGCATGTTTACACACATTGTCGCTCTCACCATTCTGTGATCGCTTCCTGCTGTGATTTTGTTAATTACTTCTATGTTTTTTTATGAATGATTTATTTCGGGTTAAAATATAGTCGATTTGGTTTTTCGTTAGACTGTCAAGGCTTATCCCAGTCGACTTTCATTGTTCTTGTTTTTTAAAGAAGGTATTCATAGCAAAGAGTTTTTCTTTTTCGAGAAAGTTTATCAGCTTTTGGCCTCTTTCATTTCGGGCTCCGTATCCATTGTTCCCCTATCATGTTTTCGGTATTATCTAGTTTCTTGCCTAGCTTGGCGTTGAAATCTCCCATGATAATCACATTATTTATATGATTTTCGTTTATTGCTTTAGAAATATCTTCATAGAATTCCTCCACTTCGTCATTGGTATGGTTGGATATTGGTGCATAAACCTGGATTATTTTTATTTTGTAACTGCTTGTGATTTTTAAGATTATATATGCTACTCGTATATGTACAAAATACATAGTTTAACTGAAGATGTTCTTGGCGGGCCAGGTAAATTGTCCCTCCTTAAAAGTGGCTGACGCAACATAACATACATATATCATGGTTACTGAGATTATTAAATATTTTACTTTTTGTCAAGCTGATTTCTTACTATAGCTTCAATACTATCCCAAAGAAAAAAGTTTAGTAGGGTAATATCGTAACTTGTTGGTGGCCATGGATGTACAGCTCCCCTTCCAATTCAATTTCCTTCAATTACATTATTTAAATTTTAAGTAATTCCTAACGGCAGAACGTTCACGACAGTTTGGATTGTTAGGACTGTTCTAGTCATCATGTTGGTACCAAAAGTTGTGTCGTACATTAATCGCTAAACTATACACAATTTACAAAAAATGGACCCAAAAAATTGACTCTGAAAGAAATTCATTACAAAATTGCAATCTTCTCAGAAGATCAGTTTCATGCACCAAAGTAATGTGATAGGGATGAAATACATTTGCTTTCAGAATTCTTCTAACTGAAGCTCTGCTAGTACCCACATTTGTGTTTAGATCTCTTGGACTTACATACGGGGGGGTATATGCATTCATTACCTCTAACTTTCCATGTTTGTAATCATTCTTCTAAAATGAACAAATTTACATTCGTTTCTTACAGAAGTTTCAAAGGAGTCTTATAGTTGGATAGCGTCGCATTTCCACGACGATCATCAAAAATTAGCAACAAATCTATTTTTTTGTTATATAAAAACATGTTGCTTAAAATGTAAGTAAATTGACAGCTCGATTTAGTATTGCCATAAGTAGGAAACATTGATCAATTTAATTAAATCGGAGAAAGAGTGATTTTGGTTTCATGTTGGGTTGTGTCAACCATTTTTATAGAGGTACTTAGCTATCCCACACTGTACATAGTTCAGTAACCACTTTCTTAAAATTCTTCATAAGCTCCTGGTGGTATTGTTACAATAGAATGAATTACAAAAATCAAGTTGTAGGTTTGAGAGTATCCTAAACGCTACTAACTTAAATTTGTGTAAATAAATTGGCTTAGGTTAGATTTAACTTCGAACAAGGGTGTATGAGTACATAGACGTATCGGTGTTGAAAAGCAATAAGTCGTCGTTTCCATTTATTTTTATAGGATCCTATGATATCGAAAAACCTGTTTTCGTTGGGATGCTTCGCGTGTATATGTGTAAACAGAAGCGATGCTTTTCTTTCACTTTCACTTTGCAAAAGCTATAACGTTACAAAATGAAATTCTGCCAGCAGGCTTTCAAAATTGAAATAAAATCCTCGTACGATAACGTTTGCTATTTTAAAGAGTTTTATGTTACTGTTGGTTAAATGGAGATTTAGAAATTGATCTTATAATATTACTACAGTCGTAGTACTTTCATCATATACTGCTCAACAAAATTAGGGGAACACTTCTTTAGCCGTGCATAAATTTTCAAATTAAAGACAGACGCAAGTATCGACTTTAGTATATTGTGCTTTCAACATTACTTAACAAGATACAAATAACAAATATGCTCTAATTAAAAGGTTTTCTTGAGTAATACCAAACTATTGAGAATACTACCAAAATCGAAATGTGTTTTTTCACTTAAAATGTAATGGAAATTCTGTTACCGTCCGAATACCAAGCTTCAGTAGCGCGTGTGCCCTGCATTAGCTTCAGTAACAGCCTGGCAACGACGAGGCATGCTGCGAATAAGACGTCTAACATGTCTTATGGTAGATTTCGCCATTCTTCCACAAGGGCCTTTGCCAACCCCTGAACAGTCTGAGGTGCAGCAGGACGTTTCCTAATGCGCCTGTTGAGTAAATCCCAAACGTGTTCCATGGCATTTAAGTCTGGACTCATGGCTGGCCACTCTATCATTTGGATTTCTTGTTCCTGGAGGAAGTTTGTTGTTAAATTAGCGGTATGAACTCTACAATTATGCTGTTGTAGGATTAAGCCATTGCCGAAATTGTTCGCAAATGGCACAACATGCTCTTGAAGAATTGTATCAACATAAATGTACGCGATGAGACGTTGGGGAACGAGAACCAAGTCTGTGCGACCGTCTATAGCTATACTAATGCCACCCCACACCATGACCGGTCCAGCTTCGAATCGGTTCACTTCGTGTAAATAAGCGGCAGTGTATCGCTCTCCAGGACGTCTGTACACTCGTTTACGACCATCGCAACGAGTTGGACAAAACCGCGACTCGTCTGTAAAAAGCACAGACCTCCAGTGTCGAAGTTGCCATTGCACATATTCGCGGGCAAAGTTTAGACGGCTAACTTTGTGATTCCTGCTCAAGCGAGGAGCTCGCACAGGCCTGCGAGAAGTCATATAGACTTCTATGAGTCGTCTTCTAACCGTGTGATCGGAAATTGTCACACCGGCGGCATTTCTGAGTAGATTTTGTAGCTCACGAGCAGTAGCAGTTCGTCGGCGAGTACAAGAATTAACAATATACCGGTCGTCCCGAGGGGTAGTTTTTCTTTCACGGCCTTGTCCAATTCTCCTGGAATATCTACCCGTTTCTTGGTACCTATGCCAAGCTCTGCAGATAACAGATGGACTCGATTGGAGCTGGGTTGCTACATATCGCATAGATCGACCATCTTCAAGCAAAACAACAGCCCTCGCGACTTCAATTTCACTTAAATAACGCATTTTTGACTCTGAAGCATTGAAAAAGGCAAAACTGACTGTTTTACTGTGTCCAATGACTAATTTGATAAATTTCAGATGTTTGCGTTGTGGTCAAAAATCACTTTGTTTTGAGACTTTCTTTACATTTTGGCGTCTACGATGAAAATGAGCAAACGAATCACCATAATTCTTTTTGCACTTTGTCAATAAAGGTCTAGAGCATAATATAACAAGAAAAAATTCTGTTTCCATCATTTTCTGGAAAACTTACAGGCGCTCAAAAAAGTGTTCCCCTAATTTTGTTGATCAGTGTATCTTCAAAAATGATCAAAACTTTAAATTTAAATATCAAAATCAAGTTGCTAAATAATTGAAGTGTGTGTAACCATCACACAACTTTATGATATGTATTTTATACTGGCTTTTTCAGTTTTAATTGCAGTTTTCGACTCTAATTGCACTGTTAATATCTTTAACACACGTTTATATGGGTTGCACGTTAGTATGTAACTTCATATAATTATGTGTACCTTGATGTTATGGTAATTGTGCATGTCGAACACTGTAAACATATCCTGTATTTTCAGGATAGTCGGCAGGACTCACTTGTTATAAATATATTATGAAAATCAATAGTTACGCTCACGTAACTTCAATTTCAATAGAATGTTTTGTTCAATGTCAAGGTTGTTACTTTACGGCATTTTGAAAAATGTACTTCATAAATAATTTCACAATTTATGAAAATTGTTTTACGAATATAGTATAGTGTGTTCGCTAAACACATTTGAAATTGATGATTTATTAAAAAGTATCAGTATTGAGCATGGAATTTAATTTGTTCAAACAAAGCTGGTTTATTTTTATTTCGTTTTTACGGAACAGTGAAATCTAAAGGCATACATACAAATTAAATACTATAAAATAGCCAAGTAACAATGTTAAGAATAGAACTGCTCACTAAATTTAGAAACGTTTTAAATCTACGCAAGGTGCATTCTATCAATAACGTATTGAAACTACTCGTGAACGTATAAGTTCCACGCAGCCGTCGTACATGCTACCAATTGCATTGTTAATGATGTCTTGTGATACACCTCTCCCTTCGTCAATACTTACATTACCTAAATTGTCTAAACTTTCAAAAGAGAATGTTGCGCTTGTGCTTCTATCGTTACGCTGATACAATAATAAATAAATACTAAATGTTATACCATGTTTATTTAAATAAATGTGATTCTTTTCGCAGTTTTGATACTTTATAATAAATAATATACACTTAATATTAATATAAAGAGGATTTCTACAATTTATGTTGAAAATATTTTGGCTGAGTTGTATGTATTGTATTGTGCTAATTTCGAAAATTCAGCTACAATATTGCAACCGACTGTCGCCGTCATACTTGTTTTCAGACAACGTATACATTTTGTAGATTGTATCAGCGGTCGTTCAGGCAGAGATGCCTCTCCTCACTTCGACCCGTTGAGATCTTTTGTGAAATCCTTCTGGTCTAAAAGAACCCTTCAAGTATTAAACTTCTTACGAACTTCTGGACTTTCCGGAGACCTATTTTGCTCACTTCTTCAGATATTGTGTACACCTTTCCGAGATATTGAAACATTTGGCAGATTATAACTGCAGTTGCAAAAAATAAGTTCCGGTGTTTCAGTCGCCTCTTCACTGAATCGACATAAGTTATCCTCAGCTTTGCCCGTCACATTGAGATGGTATCTCAGTGGGCAACGTTAAAAGGGAAGATACTTTCCTTAACTTCTGTTGGTTGAATTCGAGAAATTCTCTGTTTAAAGAATAGTAAATAAACCTGAAATATTGTTACAATGGGTAGACTTTTGGACGTCTTCTCATTTATTAATCCTAGCCATAATGTTCTGCAATGCCACAGAAAGGTTTCGGGCCAATGAAATGAGACTCCCCACTTGTTTTAGTAAGGCGATCAACTGTCTCGTTTTCAGTAATGCCTTCATGACCACGCACCCACATCAAGATTGCCTTGTTATTTTTTGACAGCTGATTTATAGTTTGTAGATATTCCCAAGCAATTTCAGACTCAAAATTGTAAGATTCAGAGCTTTAAGTATTGCTTGGCTGTCTCATACTACAGCCTTTTCTAAGGCATATTTAAACATCTACGGCATGCGTCTCCACTTGCAAGATAGTAGGGAGTTTACTTACTTATACATTTTACTTACGCTCAGTTTTAGTAGGATAGAACGTCACAAAATTATCCAACCAGAACTTAAACTCCTTAGAGAATTATTGGCTTCAAGACTGAAAAGTTGGATGTCATTGAAAAAGGAACCAAAATATGTTTATTCCGTTAATAGAAAACGAACACCTGTTCTCCATTAGTGTACTGCAATTATTAGATGCAATAGGATAGCAACACAATCCTGAGGAAAGGGGACTTTCTATAGATTCTTCAAAACAGTTTTAAGACCGCCGTCTTTCATAATGGAAATGATAATCTCTCAGTCTCCCTTTGTCATGAATTACACATAAAAAGTGTTAGGGCAATTAATATGTAATTGTTACTGGCAATGGTACAGTATCAGAAGAATTCTTCGCAAATAGTCGATAGCTCTTGTACACTAAATTTTCTTGTTTTTTTATGTGAGTGGAACAATAGAGATAAGAAAAACCATTTTACCAAATACCATTGGCCACAGAAAACGAACCTAATACCTCCAGGTAAAATATTGTTTATTATCCTTTTCTGAACCCCAACAAAGTGCACTCAGTTTGAGGAAGAACTTCGTCTAAGCAATAGATAATGGACAAAGGCATCTCTTCAAAAAAAGCAAGTTTCCTTGAAAAAGTGGTGCAAAAATCAATGTTAATCAATATTCCTGGAACCATAAATAAAGGAGCTCATGAACAAACTAGACCCCTAGGGCCGCTTCGATAAATCTGAGGTAAATGCATGGGGAGGAACATTTTAAAAAGTCATGAAAAACTTTTTGGGCAATGTCAAGAATAACAAAAAACTGGTTAATGAAATTCTTGAAAACTACAGAGCCGTAGAAAGTAATTTGTTGTTTAGACTCTTTTCTCAGAATTATAGACATGTAAGTGGCGATGTTCGTCACGTACATGAAAAATTCACTATATTGGTGAACGTTTTCATCCAGATTTATCAACCATAGAAGCTCACTATCAAGGAAAATTGAACCCAAACATGTTTACAAATTACTACTGGATACTAAAAGGACGTTCCTAAATACAGTAGAAAATCTGCTAAAACTGCGTTTAAGTGACTTAATTGTACATGTAATATATTGTAAATATTATTGAAAACCCATTGTATAAATGTTTATCAGAAACTACGCCATATTCAGAATTTAGCGAATGGATTTGAAATCAGCACACAAAAATACTTACTATAAGAAGCACCCTGCCATATGAACAGCTGTAAAATATCAATTCCAGTACTTATTTGTATACAGATTTTTAATGATATTTGTGTGTATTTAAAAAAAATATCTGTAATACTATAGTATGTTGAAAAGAGAGATTCATATCTATATGAAACAATACTTTAACTCTTTAACTCCTTCATTTTGACTCTGTCTCAGGGGACTACCTAATTTTAATGTATTGGTGGAAATCTAAAACATGACCATCCTAGTGGAGGTCATCGGGTGCACAGCGGAGTACTGCGGACGCCGGCGGTCAAAAGGTATTTGTAATCCAGCACAATCCGCGCTAGTCAGTACTTGGTTGGATGGACCGATATACTGGCATATACAACCGGCCGTGCTTCCGAGGGTACGTAAAACCGTCGGTGCCGGTTGTCTTTGATGTCTTCTATGTTCGACGGGTCAAGTTAGCCTCCTGTCCGATATATGTGCAAAGAGGGCTCATAGGACCTACTCCATTGTAGGTAGTTAACAGGCCATTGGCCTATACACAGAAGAAGAACTGAACAATTATATCGATATGGAAAACCTATACGCAAGATTACTAACAATACATGAAAAACGAATTCGAATGCAAATACCTCAAGAACGTTCGCGCTATTTTAAGAATAATATAACTAAGTTTGTACGTCGATATACAATCACAGATAAAACATGGATATACAACCCGAAAGAAATAATAAAATCAACGCCTACAAAGTGATTCTTCGCCATCAGAAAACGATACGTGTTTAAAGTTTGGCGGAAAGGTAATGATACCGACTTCTTGGGAAACTAAATGGTTACCACGGATGAACGTCTATAGACTTAACAATGATGCTAACCTGCTGGACAATTGTCTAAAAATATTGCTGATAAAACAAGATTTACGGAAAACAAAATTATTTTTTTATTAATGCACAAAGTGGGTACCCATATAAGTGTTGTCTGAATCGCCATATCCACCTTATTTGCCCGATTTAGCTCCGTCTAACTTTCATCTCGTGGGAGGGCTAAAAAAATTTCTTGGTTGTAAAATATTTTCGCCGAATGAAAAAGTTAAAAAAGCTAATTATAAGTATTTACGTATTTGAAGGATCGGTGTTTGCTGATGGTTTAACCTTAATGGCTTTGAAACAACCTGTTTCATTCCGGAACATCTCCAGGTGCTCGTATATTATAAATCACATACGCAACACTATTCTAGGTAAATGAAACTATATAATTTGTGTACACTATACGTGATATTAAATTTTAGACATCAATAAAAACACGTAAGCCACAGTGAAGAATAGTGAAGAAATAATTATTTCAAAGTACTTAAAAAGATAGAAGATTCCTGTTTAATATATTCAGAACTGTAAAATTTTATTTTGATAAACTTAAATTTGTGTCATAAAATTTTAATATAATGCCTTACCGCAAGTTATATGTATTAAAATAAATCGTGCAAAGATGAAGATAATTGAATGATGGAATATTAATCCACCTTTTCCACACATGCTTTTAGTATTGGGTTTCGTAAGCACTCGAGTGTTTATTAAAAATTCATAATTAACCACCAGGAAATCGATTATTTCATAACTTCCTAACAGGATAACATAGAAAGTATACTGACACTTCGTTTTGTAAATTATTCTAGTATAAATTATTGTTACCACTTCCAATGTATGATACTTTGTAAACTGTTACTGGGGACTTTAACTTTTCATGTAATTAATTGTACAAAACTAGAGTGGTACACATTTATGTGATAATAAGTTTCCACTGGTGGAATGAAAGTATCGAAAATTGTATCTACAGAATGTGCCACTGAAATGATGTATTTAGATATTAATGTATTTTACTAACTTAATGAAAATTTAGATACTTTAGTGAAGTTGAAGTTAGTATAATATTGCTTAAATAAATGTAGAAAGCTATTACAGTTTTTAATGCAGTACAAAATTATTAGTTCTTAACTAAAAGTGCTCGTTATATATCCAATAGTAAAGAAGTGTTTAAAAATTGAAATTTTATTGTAGCCACCCCCCAATTATTTATTGATTTGACAGTCTGGTGGTTTCTTCATAACCATATATTTCATGTGTGACAAAGGATCATTAATAAACTTTTTTTAAACTGTAATCACAAAATATGGCCGAAGCAAGTAATCAAACAATCATTATGCTACGATTAGATATGCATGGCGACAATTTTTAAAGGATAATCGAACCGTTTTCATCATGCATTTAAACAATACAAAGAGAGTGGGATGTACAATACCCAATTAATTACTTTTTTCTTGCGTCTAATTTTTTGATGAGTCTTGTCTAGATAAAAGTGTTTGTTCGTTATATTTTTAAAACGATTTGACTATCTATTTCAAATTTTGTAGTTGCAGCAACCTGGCTACTAAAAATTAAAAGTTACTTTTTACATCGACAAACTATTTATTCATTTTCTGTCCGCCATGGGGCTTAGGGCC
>JABXWE010018313.1:0-10141 GCA_014611495.1 Limonius californicus | reverse complement strand
CAGTTCTACCTTTAAGGACATCATTGATTCCTCCAATAACAACCACAAAATCGGTTTTATTGAAGTGTGTAGTTAATTTCTTGATATCTCGAACGATGTCTTCGAACACAGCGTTGGGCTTAAAAACAGATTGCACCTGGAATCGATCAGGGTTCACTTTTGAGTTTAAAATATTAGCACAATGTCTTCCGTGACTATCCGTGAGTATCAACAATTTAGATTTATCCGGGGTGTTATTAGGATCATGGATATTATTTCTGTTAGTTTTATTGACGGCGTTTTTTGGTTCTATTGGTACACTGGCCATGGTCGTCTTCTTATTTGCATTCGTACTTGCCGCAGTACACACTTTGCCAGTTGATTTCGCAATTGTTTCTTCTTTGCGATTACCAGATTTCAGTAATTTGTTTAACTTTCCATTTTGTTTCGTTAGATACAAGATTTTACTTTTCAAGTCATTTACAGTCTTTAATAAGTATTTATAATTATGATCGTGGTAGTAAATCCACTTTTTCCTTTCTTTGTTGGGCGTTTTCGTGATACGGTCAACCTCAATCGCTGTATCTAGCGTTACCCCGCTACTAACATCCAACACAAAACTTGAATTTAAAGAAGTTTTCAGTTTTTCGACGAGTTCGCACTTTTTACCTGTTTGACTAATACCCCGTTTCATAAGATGTGCTTTCAGTTCTAAGACTTTAAGGTCTTTAATTCGTACTTTTCCAGACATAGCCCTGGTTATGGTATTTGTTTGTATTAAAACTACTCGTATTACGCCGCGTTTATTATAACCAAACAATTTGAACTTCGCGCGTTAAACGCACTTCCGCTCGCGCAGGTTGTTTACACTTTGCCCGATAGTTTTAGATCACTTTTAATTACAAAATACGCTATTTCCACTTAAAACTATTGTTTATATTTTACCACTTGGCTTAAAACTTGCTTTTGATATCACTATTTTCTATTAAATTCCTATTTTTCACCATTCAATTTATGTTCAAAGTCGCGATGCGTACGGATCCGTCTACACGGGTATCACGTAGCATACGTGCTATATCTTAACCCTGGAATGAGAATGCCAGGAGGTAGAACTTTAGTTAATCCTGGAAAGAGAATGAACAGCTCTGTGACTGATATACCGTGACATCAAACTAAGTTAATGGTCGGCCTTTAGAGTACAGCCCGTGTGTCTATGATTAGACAAGTTGAGAACTAGAGTATCACATAATTCGTGTAGCTTTAGAAATTTTGGGTTAGTGGAAGATGAGCAAGTTTACTAGATAGACTACTAAGATTAACTTTTTATTGATCTCATCGTCGCCGTTGAGTTTGCAGGTCTTGGTGATCTAGTGAATTGATTCTGGCCCAGAAAAATATGAAAGTGTTTCCTGCGATGTGTGGCACGTAAAAAAACACTACTTAAGTTGGAACTACCCCAGTTGAGCAAAATTTCATAGTTATGGTGAACAGTGGGTTATATATGAGCTAAGTGCGTAGAGATGCTTGGAAACCTGAGTCCTAAATCTCGCTCAATCAAAATACATATACATACACCAGTGAATTTAATCTGGACGGGTAATTTCAACAATAGGCTGATTAAGCATCTCTCAATAATTTACTCAGATAAACGATAGGAATCTTACTTGCGCTATCACTTCTTTTGAATTTAAATGGCAATCCATAATACCCTGATGAATGAACATGAACATGAGACGCTTTAAATCCAGACTATTTTCTGAAGTCGGCAAAGACATGGCTGTAGCCGAACATTCAGCGTTATTATGTTGTTGCCAGACAAGATCAGGGGTAAAACTGTTCACAACTTATTTACGAGTTAGAGACGAAATACCTATTTTCTTGGAAGAGAAAAATCACGAAAAAGTGGAAAAGTTCAGTGACCACATATTTCTGATTAAATTAAGCTACTTAGAGATGCTAAATATATTAAATCTGCAACTCCTAGGAACACACACATATATCTTAGAGATGAGCAACGAAGTCAATGCTAGTCTGTTGGCACAAAGCGTGACGAAGAGCGGCGAAATCGAAAGGTAATTTGGACTAAATCATTGTTTGAATTTTAGGTTGTTGTTTGGTGTGATGAATTTTTGCTCTAAAGTCGATGTGCTGCACCTGCCCTTTTGCCATTTTCAATATCTTGTGCCTGTGCAATCGAATTTTCTGTAATGACTGCCTTAAGAACAAAATATAGATGCCACTTAAATATAGAAAGAGATATAAGGATGTCAATTTCCAATATCCACCATTATATGAAAAGCTTTGCTCTACAAAACAGCCCAAGGGATTCAGTGGCTTTTAGATTAATTGTGATTGTTTAGTCTTAGTTAGTTGTCAATATATGCTCAGTTTCATATGAAATGCTGCACCCATTAAAAATAAAGCTACGTGTTTGAAAATTTGCTAAAATAATGTTTTATTATTGCGTATAAAATGATCACTATTTCCATTACAAAAATCAAGTGCTTGTGCTGTTCGTCTACTATCTCTTATCAACTTGATGCTTAGAAACAAAATAATATCTAGTAAACATTAATTAGTTGTTTCGAGATTTTGTTACATTTTCTGACAGAATTAATGTTTTAAAATGTCTCCAGTAAGACAAGGTAGAAATTTTAACCACATTTCCGATTTTGATAGAGGTCGAATTAACGGCATGAAACAAACTGGACCTTATCTTCATGAAATTGGTAGAAGGGTAAATTGGGATCACACTGCAGTTGCACGAATATGGTCTGCTTGGTCAGAAGAAGGCATTCAGCGACATCATCCAGCTGGTAGACATCCATGTAGCAGCAATGTTCGTGAAGATCGATTTCTTCGAAGAATAGCTACACGAGACCGCTTTCACTGTAGACTGGATGTGAGCTCTTCACCGCCGCATGTCAATGGCAACAATTTATAGGAGAATATCTCCAGAATTGGAATAAGCAATGGAACATTGGGACATTGTCTTCAGTGACGAATCAAGATTTTGTTTGTGGGCAAATTACGGCCGTATGAAGGTACGTCGATATTGAGAAGAAAGCGAAATTTGGAGTTTGTTGAAAGACGCCATGCAGCTTTAACACCTGCAGTTATGGTTTGGGGTGCGATTTGTTTCGGTAGAAAATCACCTCTTGTGTTCGTCCCAGGCACTTTAAATGCTCATCGCTATATTTATAATGTCCTGAAACAATTCGTGTAGACGTACTAAACGGTATTTTCCAACAGGATAACGCACGTCCTCATACTGCAAACATTACCATAACATACCTCCAACAAGCACAATTACAAATGTTGCCTTGGCCTGAACGATCACCGGACTTGTCGCCGGTCGGATATCTTTGGGACATGATGGGGCGGCGACTTAGATTATTGCCAAGAGCTCCTAACAACTTAGACGAGCTGAGATACCAACTTGAGGTTATATGGAACGAGATACCCCAGGAGAACATAGACCACTTGATAGAAAGTATGCCACGACGACTAAATGTTGGCATTGCTGTTCATGGCGATGTTACACATTATTAATTGTGTTTTCGTTGTTGCTATTGTTTTCCTATAATTGTTAATCTTTTTTATGAAAACCTGCTCATTTCATACGCAATAATGGAACATTATTTTAGCAAAGCTTCAAACCCGTAGCTTTATTTTTAATGGGTGGTGCATTTCATATGAAACGAAGTGTATATTCATGTAACCTAAACTAGTTTATTTAATCTCTTACTTTCCATTATTTTATTTTCGGTGTATATTTTATGTTAATATTTTTATATTGTTTGTGCGTCAATAAGTAGTTTCATTAAATCTTCTTGTTTCAATACTTTGCAGTTTTCACTTTAATTTTCACTTTCTTCGTGCCCCCCGTTCAATCATTACTGGTCCCTTTTGACCCGCATAGGTTGAAAATACTGCTGTGAGGTATTAGTGCATGTTTTATAACAGCTTGTGTATTTTTTTGCGATGCTATGTGATATGAACGAATCTTTTAAAATGCGAGTTAAATTTTATTATTTATTTTATTCATGTTTCGCTTGTATGTTCATCTCTGATTATTGTAAATATAACGATCTTCTCACATATGCCTGTGTTGCGCGTTTTAAAGTACCACAGACATAGCAGACCTACAGCTTAACGTGAATTTGGAACCACATTACTATTACAGAGAAGATTTACTAGGCAGAATACTTCCCTGGTTCCTCATTACCTTTCGAGGAAAAGCGGGCATTAAAAATCCAATGTTTCGATACTGAGAATTGAACCATTAGCTTGCGACGTAGAAGTCGATTAGGCTTACGTGTTGCTCGCTCTCGCCTATTATTGGTGAGATAATTAAAGCATATTTGTTTTTGTACATAGATAAAATTTCCGTGTTCGTTCTTCATGGCCCAATTCCTACGTGGTTTTTCGCTTCAATCTAAAACTAATTTTATTCTAGAAAACTATAACTTTTGTTTCCTTATGTTTACAATTACCTAACAATAATAAACACCGCCGTAAGATGTGACGTTTTCCGGTTCCAAGTAACTGTTGTGGTAATATATCTACCTGATCTATTGGAGTCGTTAGCCTATTTTATATTTTATCCATCCCTAATGACATTAATAAAATATAAATAAAAACTCTAATTTCAAGCAATATAATCAAAAAAATTCGCTAATTTCAAAGACATGTAGGAGTAGATTAAACTGAGATATTAAGTCAATCCACAGAAAATGCGTCCCCATTAATAATTTACTGTTGTTGCAACACTACTAGCCATATTATTTCCAATATGGTTAGAGATATAAACAGCAGATAGCGCAATTTTACGGTAGCAAAAGTCCAAGTATTTTCGGGGAACAGATATTCAGGGACGCCATAAAAGCTGTTCATTTATTATCTTGTCCCGTTTACACGCTTTTATGAAGGTCGTGCCAACAACATGCCTGGAGGTATTTTTTAATTAGTCTGTAGAAGACGCCATTATCTACTACGAAAATTTGACCGACAATGTAAGTGTATTAATAATTAATAGAAATTTAAAAACATAAAGTCATACCAGAATATTGTAGGAACATCTTTATATTTTCAACAAATATAAATAGATTTTACATAAATATTATGAAAGACTCTCTATAATGGCACGCGATTCAAGTAATTCGTTGGAATCTCGTTTATAAGACATAAAGAAAAAAGAAACTATATTATTAATAATTTTGAAAAGGTTTATTAGCTTTCTGCTGTTGAAAATGTACTTCAGGGTCGGATAACACTGCCGAAAACAATACAAGCAAACACGTGTGGTTAGGGAACCAGCACATTTCAGGTTAATTTCGATCTTGAGCGTCTATAGGAGAACTTCCAAACACACATTTAGTATATATATATATATATATATACCCAATGTATGCTTATAATAATAATATTCTCCTTTTATTGCGTCCCGACGCCTTTAGGAGAGTAGCATGTACAGCTTCTACTTTACAAGGACCGGTAGGCATTTCGAGAAAGGTAGTGTGGCCACCACAACGCTTCAGCCGCCTATTACTATCCCAGGGTGTTACCCATAGGTACTCATTTAAGGCTGAATTGATCTATGAACCGAAATTCATTTGGAAAAAAAAACACGTAGATATTCTGACGGTTGTAGGAAATCGTACTCGGGACATCTTACGACGCAACCCGTGGCTATAACACTAGGCTATGCGGTCTCCATGTATGCTTATCATCACTAAATATAAAGTTTGACTTGCATTACCCATTCCTTTTTAGTCTCAGTAATTCAGTCAAGGGTTTTAAACATGTCAGATGTTTGACATATCTACAAAGCATTCAAAAAAAAACTGCACAAATGTGATAAATATGAAACCCAATTTAGTTTAGCAAGCGACACGAACTTTCAAACACTTCAAAACTGGCTTATTATAGCACTCATGATTATTAAGACCTTGTGATATATTTTGGCGCACACTGTATGTCTTTAAACAATTTTATATTTAATTTTTAACATCATGTATAGGTTACTTACATTAACAATGTCATCAGCAGCTCTTAGTTTTAAAGCGTCAAGCAAAAATTTTCCTAAGGATTCATTTGGAGGATAGTCATCAGGAGGTCCAGATACATAACCAGATTCACTGTCAATCATTGTCTCGGATTGAACTGAACGACGTAGAACTACGGAATAGTTTCTCTGTGGGTGTTTAAAAATTTCTCATTATTATGAATAAGTTGAATGCATAAATAGTGCCCAAACAAGAACAACTTTTCCGCAAAACAACTTTTTCGATTACTTCTTTATGTGACCAATTAATTATACATAAGTAGACTGCGGATTTTTAAGCGAATGCTTATTGGCTTGTGATAGATATAATAATTGAAAGACACATATTTAATGCACTTTCAGCGACTGACTGAGCCTTATTATAAATGCTTATTAAGCTTACTTTAAAGATTTAATGCTTAGTTTTTGTATGTGCTTATTAATGCTTATTTGGATTCATTCATGCATATTTGAGGACTATTTGGGTTTTTAAGCAGATAAATTAATTAAACCCTTAGGTAATACGTAGAAAAGATCTTTTTCATGCACTTGTGCCTGTTAACATTCCACAGCAAGCGGTAGGGAATAGAATTTTTCAGGAGTTCCTAGAAAAATGTAGCCACCGCTATGAGTGATCCAACTCTACTTAAAAGTAATCTGGATAAGTGCAACTCTCTTATTCAGCAAATGAGGAAAAATATCAGGGGAGTAATTGCTTATTTTGTAAATGCCTCTTTAAGATTTATACAATAAACTGAATCTAAGGATGTGATTTAATTATATATTTCGATGCAGCTCCACATACGTTAGCTGCAGGAAAGTTGCTTTGGACAATTTACGTACATTTGATACCTGCTAGGAATGTAGGACGGAAATTTCCCGAACAAAAATCCCCGGACATAAAACTCCCGGATAAAATCTCCGGACAAAAGCTCCTCGTACAAAAAAACCCTGGACAAAAAGCCCCCCTGACAAAAACACCCGGACAAAAAACCCTCCGATTAAAAAATTTGGATTCGCAATTTTTAGAAGGTGGTAATCACTAACAAAATAACAGAAATTGTAAAGCAAAAATAGCAATTATCTTTTGACAAATAACCTAACCCGTAATAGTGTTATTCGGAGATAATGTAAATATAAGAGGATGCTTTCACTATCTCTGCCAAAGTACCTATCGCAAAGTTCAGGAATTAGATCTGGAAGAAGGGGTTTATCAAATTTTGTGGAATGCGGGATTTCTTCCCATAGAAGATGTTGATAGGGATATGAATTAACTTATTTCCTGTCCAACTATTTTATATTAAATAAATGGTATGTTTTTGATACCTCGATTTTTTCTGCAATTTAGAATGATAATTAACAGCTTATTAGTAATAACTGATAATAATGATAATAACTAATCACAAACGGATAAGAATATCTAGGCCATATAATGGGGCATCCAGAAAGACACAATTTTACAAGTGATATTACAAGGAAAAATAGTACGAAAGAGAAGCCCAAGCAGAAGACGTATATCATGGTTAAGAAATCTAAGGCAATGGTAGGTCAAGACTACCACGAAACCCTTTACATCGGCGGTTATTAAAACGAGAATAGCTATGATGATTGCCAACCTACTGATAGGAACCAGAAGAAGCAGAATGCTAATAATAATAATAATCGTTTAAGGACCCCACATAATTTGGGTTATCTGTCCTGGGAGTTTTCGTTCGGGGGTTTTTCATCCGAGTGGTTTTTGCTAGGGGTTTTTTATCCGAGGGGATTTTGCTAGGGTGTGCGAGGTTATATGTAAAGGGGTTTTTCATTCTGTTCCTGGCCCACGGCATAGCAATCTGTAACTCTAAAGATTCTTAAAAATAAATAAATTAACAGTGCAATATTGCCTACAATCCAAATAAATGTATGTGTATTGCCGAAGCTAGGGTAAAACACCCATTGATTGGCACCTTAAGACATTTTTCACCTTCGAAGGCTCAGTAGATCATCAGTATTAGTGGTAGAAAATTGATTTTCTTTTAAATTGATGATCAATGTCTTAGAAACATAAATCCGTACAAGTTTCTATTCCACAAGTTCCTGGAATAAGTGCAAAAAAGAAATAAAAAGAAAGGACTGCATTTGTGCCAGCTATTGTCAGTGTAGCCAATGATTGGCATAATAATTGAACCACTGATTGGCAGTGTAGCCAATCATTGGCATAGAAGATTAAACCGTTGATTGGCATTATTGGCTTTGGGCTTGCATGTTTCATTGGGACCTGTAGCGTAAATTATGCCAAATATGTATAATACCGGGTTTCAATTTTGAAATTAACAATAAAGCAATATCAAATATTTTTAATTCAAAAAAAGGTAATGCTGCAAGTAAAGGAACATTGAACTGAACTATAAATATATAAAATAAACAAACAAATAATTTTATTATAAATATGAAGATAAACATTTGCATTATCGATGAAAAAAATATAAAAATTCTTATAGTGTATACAAAACTGAGCAGGTACATAGGAAGCAGGTACTAGGAAATAGAAATATGGAAGAAAGATGTCTAAATCGATTCTTTTTTGCATGTGGTACATTCAAAATTGTTTTCGAACATTTTTTCCTTCTTCAGAAAAGTGATACGATACGTTCTGATACATTTCCGAAATTTTATTCCACGATTTTTACCATAAATATTTTGCACACAAATATAACACAGCCCTCCATATATGGACGAATTACCTTGTACTTCATCTTGCGTTTCAGTGGTAGTTTGCTCTCCATCGGAATCGTCATCTTCGGCTCTAAATATATCGCGTACATGGCGTGGATGCATCTTGGGCGAAGTTTTTGGTACTATGGTCGGGGCAGCCTTCGAAGCTTTTCTCAAAGTAGTTTTAAAGGAGTCCTGTTATTTGTTTCAGTCATTTTCCTACCGATACTATTTTCCAATTTCTTTCGATTTCGATTTCGATTTCCAATTCTTTAAGCTTTTCTTCTCTTTAAAATCTGTTTGAATTCTGACAAAGTTATCACGTATGGGATTCTTTTGGTCCCCTTTTTACCCTTTCTTTCGGGAGCTTTCGGCCAAAATAGGAAGGTTGATAAGTCATTATTTTCGCAGTTCGCTAAAGGTCCAGTAGGGCCATCCTCTGTCGCAGCAGGTGTGAAAGGTCTGTAATTCGCTGAAGATTCAGTAAGGCTATCTTCTGTTGCGGCATCCATAGAATATAGGAATTCGTTGCAAATGGGTCTCTCGATGATTATTTTGTCACCTAAAGCAATCGCGTCCGGATATTGTTTGTCCCGTATGTCATCCGATCTCAAATTCGACGTTTCACTTATAATCGCTGGCGCGATCGCGGGTCTCGGATTAGAGATCTCCATTGCAACATCTTCAGGACCGAAAGCACTTATTTTGTTTTCGGCAAATTGTGAGTGTAATATATCAGCACGACCTGCTGTTTCAAAAATACCATACCCATATTCAGAATGTCTTGGTCAGTAAAGTCGTTCTCGTGTGGGAGTGGGACACTACAGACGTCGGCATTAATGTCGTTTTGACGTATTAACATATTTTCCGAAGATGCAGTTGCGTCGAGGTTTGCTTTGTTTGAGTATCTTCATAATCTGAGAAACACATATCTCTTCTTTGGAACCTCTGTAGTTTTCAAGGCGGGCGATTGTATCGGTGCCAACGATCTCCACAAACTTTTCGTATGTCAATACTGGCAATGGAATCTCAACACTGTCTGCAATATCACTGTTTCATCAGCGCTGACTATGACTTTCCCATACACTTGATATAATCAATGGAGTCGGCATTTCATGGAAATAATCTTGTTGCGCGGAATCCATTTTTGACGACCTCAGGTTTCAGGTAACGGAAGACGTTCTTCAAAATAGGAGCGAAGTCCTTTTTGGTTACCTCAGCCATAGGATTTTCTCTTCTCCATTGATGAGTTTCTTGCTTCCAATAAGATTTCAGTGGTTTGAAGCAGGAGACATCTGTAGACTGAAGGATGCGTGTCGAGTTTGGGTACAAAGCTATCAGTATTATGTGAAGATCGGTACAAGGTTTGCTGATTGCGTACGTTAAATGGGTTTTGTGGTCGTCGACAAATAGTATCAC
>JABXWE010018311.1:0-23538 GCA_014611495.1 Limonius californicus | reverse complement strand
ATATATATATATATATATATATATATATATATATATATATCAATTGGCAACGAAGTCTTGTCATTGTTCTGATTGTAAGAAAATTATATAAGTTGTAACACTAGCATTGCTTGCATTATAATCTTAAAGTACGCTAGTTTGCAATAAGGTGAAAACATTTCCCTAAATTAATTCCACATATGTAAACGCAGGTTGATTTTGCCTAATTTTTCCCACTACATTTGGCAATTTTTTTTATTAGTTTTTATGATGTTCTTGATGATTATTTCACCTTATTTCAACCTTGACCTCAAGTGGAAAAGTCACCTATTAGCGTAGCTATGATGACAATAGAAAGCATCAATTTTAGCATATTTTAAGTCAGTTTAGTAGCCCCTTAAATAAGTTAGATTTTTATTGTCATTGTAAAGTGTAGGTTATGTTCACGATTAGAACTTGATTAGAAAATGACAGTAGCCAGAGAACAACACTATGTTAGTCACAAGCTGCATAAATAGCAATTTTTTGAAGCACTTGTTATATATTATTTTTTTATCAGTCTGTTGCTAGACGTAATTTATGTCTCTTGATTTATAGTTCCCTTTCTTACTTTAATAAGTTAATTATATTGGGTTAAATTACAGCATCCACCAGTGGTGGGTCCAGAGAAAATGACGGGAGGGGTATCCTGAAAACAAATAATTACATCTTTCTAAAAATTAATTTAAGAAACGTTATAAATCAGGGGAACATAAAAATTAAGGTCTTATATATTTACCGTCAATTTTCTGAGGTGCATCACTAAAGTCGCCCATGTTGTTTTATATGTTAATACATATCAAACGTAATATTCCTTTCTATGAGAAGAAACGCTTCCATATGCTTTCAACCTACGGTATTCTTTAACATATCCAAGATTGAAATATAGAAATTAATCGAAAAAATCTTAAGGACTGATGACAATGCAAAAATACTGTAAAATTACCTACGTTTTTGATATACTTCTTCAGCCTGTACGTCTACTCTTGGACATAAGTCTTTTCTATTTTTTTTCCATGTATGTATCCTTTAAGAATATATTGAACGCAACCCCAATGTCAACTTTTATCCGATTTTTTATAATCAGGACAATGCCAAGTGTCTAACCAATTTATTTTGTGGTATATTATACGCATTGCTTTGTACATCGGCTGCAGGTGGCTTTCCAACGTTCATGTAGTCGGCTCTCAGCACTTGGAGGGACAGGGAAGGAATATAATAGATATCCCATGTAATACTTTTAATTTAGAATAGCCAGGTCAGTTTGTAAAATGTAACTTTTTTTATTGTGATGTTACATTACAACTAGTCCTTGTTTGTCATTTACACACTATCTGTCTCCTCCGGAACCGCTTTCGCATTACTTCAGAGAGTGCGGATGTCCCCCCTCACCCACCCCCACCCAAATTTAAATAAGTGAAATACGGTCAACGCCTCAGCCGGGGTCCGATCCCGCGGCCGACCCAACTGCATTTCACTGTGACCTCGCCTGACAGCGCTTGTTTACACTGCCTCATCAAGAACCCTACATTAGAACTAGCCTAACCAGCAAATTTTATCTAATTTAAATTAACTAAATGGTTATGTTAAGAATTCACCCACCGGTGTCCTCTCAGTTCTATTTTGCAACACTTTTTTCGTATGTTCCCACTTCACTTTCACGTCTCTTTACACTAGCTCAAATAGTTTGGTCCTCTTAAACTTCTCACTAGATCTGTATTGTGGACGAGTTGGATTACCTCGACGTTTACGTGGTGATGAAGCCTGGTCTTATGCTTTTGGGCAAGGTTTTTATTTCTTGTGTACAATTCTTATCCCTAAATTCCTGTGCATATCACTAATTCTAGTACGCTAGAATCGCGCATCTACGACACTGTTGAGTGCTTTGTTCTGGTCATTTTCAGATTGATTGATGTTAGTTTTGCTGGCGTAGCCCCAAAGTCCATTATTGTTTCTTTGAAGCAGTAGCTTCATTACTATTTCCTCCAAGTTTTATTAATCCCTCAGAAATTGATTTTAGTATTTTTTCTTGCTGCTCGAACTTTTTTTTCTTGTTGTTCAAGTTTTGCCATTAGGCTTCTTAGTAGTTGGTATGTCGAAACTTCTGTTTTCTGTGAAATTTCCTCCTTTTCTTTAGTATTTGGTAGTGCTGGGAATGGTTTTGAGTCCCATCTACACGTCGTTTTATTTTCTGTCTTCCTTTCTTTTGTTGTTTTTGGTTAGTCTGGTTGCTTTGTTTCTTATTTTTTGAATCCTTTTGGCTGCTTCGCATCCTCTGTAGTTGGCTGGGTGGGCTTCGCCATAGTTGGCACATTTTTGTTTCCTGTTTTCATTCATTTTGCGTTCTTTTGTGTGTTGTTTTCCAGCACATTTCACGCATCTTGATTCTCTATTGCAGAATCTTTAGGTGCGTCCATAAGTTTGACATTTCTTACATTTGAGAGACTAGTTTTAATTTTCCTAGAGGTTCTATTTCAAACTTCATGCCTAATATCCCTTTTATCTCGTATATTTCTTTAATGTCTTCGTCGTTTCTGAAGCTTAGCATAAATAGCGGGAGGGGTTTCTTATCTTTTCTGTGCAGAATATTAACGACTTCTGTTATTTTTTAACCTTGGCGAGATACATCTTCTACTATGCTTTCTAGAGCGCATGATGGGTGCAGCTTTCTCGCCATCACTTCTATGTTTCTTGTTTGTTTATTTTCGTATAAATGCCAAATGTGCTTTTTTTCATTTACTAAGTTTGTTAGTCGTCTATATTCTTCTGCAGACTCTGATTAGTTTTACTTGCTCGTTATTCAACATAACTGCTTGAAATGTAAACTTTTCTGTCTTTAGTTCAGTTATAATGCATCATAGTTTTTAATTTGGCTCAAAACAATTGGCTGAGGTTTCAGTAGTTTTATTGGATTTTCTTTTTGTGGCTGTTTAGCTTCTTGCTGTTGTTGTGGTGACGTTTCCGGCGATGTAGTCATTTTTTGTTCTTTTTCTTTTTCTTTTTCTTTGTCACCCATTCCGTTTCCCTGAGAAGTTCTTCTTCATCAGAGTAATATTCTTTTTCTTGTTGTTTAGGTTTGCTGTGCACTTGGGACCAATTTCTGTTCATTTCCTTTATTTATTGCTGCTTACGTTTCTGCTAGTTGCTGCTGTAATAGGAAACATTTTGTTGCAATTCAATTCTTCCATTTTTCTCTTCTTGCCATGCATTATACAAGGTAATTTCGATTATCTTTAGCATATATATTTAGAACCTCTTCACGGGTTATAGCAATATACTCATTTATATTGAGAATGGCTATACTATCAAGTCGTTCCTATTCCATAATTATTTACAATGAACTAAGCGATTGTTCTACTGTTGAAGTAGTAACTGGATTTGCAATAGACACTTGATGTTTCGAAACATATGTAGATGTATTGACCTTTTAGGCTATCTACAGCAAGACGTCCCTTCATAATTTAAATTTTTTATGAAGTACATCTGTAGTGGATTGTAAATTTATGCACATCGCCGAATATATGTTACTACATCTGTTGTATCCAAATCAAATGATTTTTGGGAACTACTACACTACAGTGAAGCCAATTATGAAATGAGATAGTCCAGATTAGACATTTATGAGGTTATCCGAAAATATTTTGCTAGGTTGTCACTCCTGGTATTTTTCTTTCCACATCTAATTTTTCGACAATATTCTTTCTTTGTTCAAATATCCTTCTAAATTCTTTTTCTGTACATCTCTTATTCTGTATAATACCTTTTTAGTAATTTCCACCAGTTGATCTACAGAGGTCATTAATATGAACGCTTTGCTGTTGAATTGAAAGCAATGGTGTTACCGAAAGCGTTGTCGAAATCAAAGATACCGAAAAATTATTTTATAGGAATGTAAAGGATTGGTGCTTATTCTTTGAAATTTACAGCGTCGGTGGAACGTGGGTCTCCGGTAGCCCTATCCTAAATCAGCCACTGGCGTCCAGTTATAAACTAGAAAAAAAGTGTCTGGTTATTTTACGCCTGAGTAGAATAAAGGTACGACCACTATTAAAGTCGCATTATGGTTTTGACACCATAATTGCTCAAATTGAGTAATGTATTTTTTACTGGAAATTGTTGTTAATTGAGAACTTTGCTGAAACGATTCTTGTATGACAGCTCATAGTTATTATTGAGAGGAAATTGTATCATCACGGGACGTTTACATAATTTCTCCGAACAACATCATAAATAATACAGCCATAATCGTTCCTTAACAGTTACTTACTACTAAAACATAAATCATGTAGATAAATAAAATAAAACTCTGTTATCATTCTTTACGTTTTATGAATTTTAAATAATCCAAATGTGAATTGCTGATATTTCTGAATAGATTAGAACACATAAAAACACCAATAACATTTTAATGTATGCCCATGCCAAATGAAGGTTTGGAAAAGAAGTATATTGTGATGGTTTTATATACGTAGCGTAATTAATTGTATTTATAAAAAAACGGATACATGCATGTTTAAATCATATCTTAGAGGTTGATTTTTTTGTGGAAGGTTTCAAAGAGCACGTCAAAGCAGGGTTGTTTCTTGTTTGATTGGGATCACAGTCGAGGCATTTGCTATGGTATCCCTGAACACAAAGAATGAATTTATTAAAAATCTTTAAAAATGTAACCAATACAACACAAATATAATAAAAAGGTGACATGACTTGCCAATAAATAGTATTCAGATCCAGCTCTGGGATATTTAATCATACATGACCATAAATGGTATTAAAGGAAGCTTTCCGGAAGGATATTTTTATGGCAGTTTGGAAATCCGGAATGGATGGAAAATAGAACTTTTGGACGCGCTGATAGTGTTTCTGAAATCAGAATGTGCGTGAAAAGTGGCGTCAATGAAATATTAACAAATTTATAATTTATTTTCATATGTCAAAAATTTGTATTAAAAATTAATTTTAAGATCCAAGTTACCTATCTGTAAATTCATGCTTTTATGCATCGTATCTAAGGAGATTTTGTCTGTTACTATGATGTTTGTTGATAAAACAATGTAAAAAGAGCGTCCTTTTTGCCTTCAATAAGAACGCACGCAATTTTTATGTGCTCCTGTAATCAAAATTGTTAAATTTGATATAAACGTTATTGTTGATAAAAATAATAAAAGTATAAAGTTGAATATAAAAAGTGTTTGTTTATCTACAAGAGTAAACAGCTTACCTGTGCAGATAAAGGGTTTATATTACAAAAGTTTCCACGTAGAAGATTTTCCTGGGGCTTGGAGAACAGCTTACTTGAAATTCGATTCCGAAAACTTCACTACTAGAACTACAAGTAGATGAAGCGAATCAACTAAAAAGGTAACGATTACAGCGATAGCTATAAGAATACCTGCACGTACCTGTGAACTTCATTTGTCACCATTGGCTATAAATTAAATGTGTTTGGTTTACATAGAAAATTAGTTATTTAGCATAAAGCCGACTGTGAGTCATGAGAACAGAACTGTCATGCGTCACTTAACCTATTCATGTAATGCGCAGTTAGTAAATATAAAAAGCCAAACTGAACCGACTCTACCTGAGGTGATTTTTCATGCTGTACCGAGCTATCTACCGTGGTATTAATTTGGTATATTTTATACACTAAATTCGGCTATTTTCATATTTAGCCTGGCGCCCGATTGAAAGTTGTTTATCATAAAATCTAAAAGAAACATATGATATGTTATGTTTTTAAAAAAACTGTTTAAACAAGTAAAAATTATAATTTCATTAGCTTAGCTTGCCTTGCTTTGTGGTTATTTTTATATAATTCATTACAATATATTATTGTATTTTTATCATCTTGGACGCTACAATCCTTTGTGAGCCTTGCTTGTTACCTTCATGGCTGGTTTGGTTTTCTGTTTAAGGGTGAATAGCCCTTTACTCAACTTCCTCAGACACTTGATGTTTGGAAACATGATGTATTGACCTTTTAGGTTATCTACAGCAAGAAGTCCCTTCATAATTTAAAATTTTCATGAAATATAGCTGTAGTGTATTGTAAATTGGTACACATCGCCGAATATATGTTACTACATCTGTTGTATCCAAATCAAATGATTTTTGGGAACTACTTTTTCCAATTTTAAAACAGATAATGTATTATCTTTCCAAAACCAGTGAAGCCAATTCTGAAATGAGATAGTCCAGATAAGACAATGGAGAGTTGTTTCCACTATATTTTTACTTATCTAGTATTTCAGTATTGTTTGTCTTTTCATTTTGATGGCGTTTGTTGTTTGCTTTCCTTGTTACTATTTCCTCTGTTTTATACTTGCATCTGTCCTTTTTTCTTGCGGTTGTCATCGATTTCTCTTGTCTTATACTTAATTCTTATGAGTTATTTAAATATATTCAGTTTTGGTGATCTTTTCCTTCCAGCCGCCACCACAACTTTTCCTTCGTCTTGAGAGCATTGACTTGATGTTCTTGTCTTCTTCGAAATGGCTGCCTTCGTTTGCTTCATCATCTTCACCGTTTATTATTAGTTTGTTGTATTTGAGTGTTGTATTGTACCTATTCTGTCTTCCATTCCTTAAATGGGGAACAAGCTTTATTCTTCCTGTATTTTTGTGGGATATTCGCTAAGGCGTGCGTTTGTACCTCTAACCTTTTTGATGACCGTAGAAACTCCCATTTTTTTTATAAACCGTGTTAAGGAGATTACTTACAACTAGTCTTATGTTAGTTTGGTAATATGATCTTAGTCTTATCACATAGTTCCTGTCGCTTTTTGTTTTACACTGACTTCTGTATTTTTAATACTTCAGCAACCTTTCGCAATGTTAAATGTAACATCAGCCGGTTCCTTATCTTGTAAAAAATGTAAAGTTAAAAAAAACAATTATTTATTATGCTTAAATCTCAGATACCGTGCTAGACCATTTCTCTACATAGTTGCCATTTGGTTGCCGCTTGTGACGAAAACCAATTTCAAGGTCGCCGCGGACGAAAAATCTGTCGCGAAATTCTTAAGGTTGAGATGATGGCTACTCGAAGCTAAATCGAGATTGTATGGTGGGGGTGGTTAATAATTTACCAATTGAATTGCTCAATGAGTTACGCGGTGCGAGCCGCCACGTGCATTATTGTGCAGAACCACGATTCCAAAGGTCAGCAATCCTCGCCTTTTGTTCTGAATCGCTCTTCTCAACTTTATTAAATTTTCACCATATACGTCTATATTAATTGTCGTCTCACGTTCAAGGATATTAACCAACAATTCGCCTTTCCTGTTCCAAAACACCTTAATCATAAAGTTTTGTCTCCCGAACGTTTGCTTGAACATTTTGACATTGCCGGAGCTCGCATGCTTGCACTGCATTGATTGTTGTTTAGTTTCAACATTTGTGTACGAAATCCAAGTCTCGCCGCCAGGCACAGTGTGATTTAGGTGCTCATCGCCATCCGCTTCGTGGGGAATCATGAAGGTCGGTGTAAAGACCATTCGCTGGATTGTGTAAACAACTGTCAACATCTTTGGCACCCACCTCATACATGACATTTGAGAGATCATTTCCGAAATCATGAAATGCCAATGTGTATTTCTTCAATTTTTCCACAGAACCATCGTTGACAACAGAAGGTCTTCACTTTGTGCATCATCGTGCACCTTTGTTCGGCCATTTCTGAAATTCCTACATCAGTAGCTGACTTTCCTTTACTCATAATGCCTGGACTATAAAAGTTCACATTTTTGACGGTAAACTTTGGCAGCGTTTTCATTTTTTGCATGTGGGAAACGAATCGCAGCGCGCACTTCTCAATTGACAGAATGTTCAATAAGGTGCTCATTTTTGAGCTTTATTTCATAACAGAATACAATGTCAACCACGGTAAAGTAACATGTGCCTAGCTCATCAACTATTGAAGCATCCCAAAATAGAACAAATGTCTCTCAATCGGCGGGAACGTTTAAACGGCTTTTTGTTTCGGATCAAGCCTCGTAATTTAAGATTTTTTTTCCGATTCTCTCTTGTTTTACAAGTTGACCCTTTAAATTGAGTTTTTCTTTCATTAACGCGTTCAGCTTTCGCATGTTAGTTTTTAGCTTATTATTCATTTAGCTTAGTTGAGGTTTTAGTTTTCAAAAAATTTCCCAAATTTCTTCCAAATCGAGGTTGTTTAATATGTCGTATTTTATTCGCAGTTTCGTTATCAAGCTGCGAGTGCTTAAAAGTGCGCCCTTGTAAATGCACCAATGGCTGGTTTTTGCCTTATCATTTCCTCCGGTTCGGATGTTAATTTATTGTAAATAATAATTTAAGAAAAATGTATATTTTCAAAACTTTCAGGCATGATTGGCATTTATTAATTAGTAGTACGTTTCTGTGTGACAAAATGACAATCAAATATGAATCCAATGCGCCCGTGGTTAATTTTCAATAAACTATTAATGTTTGGGTGGTATAATTACAAAAGTGGAATAGAAATCAACTGTTACATATCATCAAGCCACTAAATTGCCTATGAGTTACATCAATTCTAATTTATTCATATCCCATCAATAAAATTTGATACCCACTCATTGTTGGTGTGTTTTTATGATAGGACGTGACAATGGTAAGTGGTTATTTCCAACCCGTAAAAGGACGGTACTTGTCCTACACTGTTATTATGCGTAGGTCTGATTGTGAGTAATGTTAATAACATCTACTCTCCCTTATTATTCACTAATTTACTACAGCGCTATTACGATAAGGGCACGGTTTATCTACTCTATTATACATGATGATACCACCTCAAATATAACTGATATTTATTTCAAATTGCACGTTAGGCACTAAACATAGGACAGGAATTATGTCCTAGGTACACTTGTGATAAATATATATGTAAAGCATACATCAAGTTAAATTACAAAATGTAAATGGTCAGATTGGCTCCTTTTCCCCATAATAGGTTGAAATCATTCCACTATCTTACCCCACCACCACGCTTCTTAATAAGGCAATTTCGAAAAAGGCGCGATTGTAACTATTTCTGATTACGCAATGCCCTGAAGTTCGTGTGTCTAAATTGGGTATGATTGGGGGATATTCTGCATTACATGTGTATTGGAGACGTTGTGAAATACATATTTAAAATCTATTTGTAAGTACGTAAGGTACTGGATTTCTCATGTGAAAATTAGATTAACAAAATTATTCAGCTTCAATCAAACATTGTGTACATGAATATTTATTACGGGTATTTTTATGCAGGGTAGTCAATTATCAAAATATATATAATCAGTGAAGTTATGCATAACCATAAGATACACGTTATATTTCTTTCATATCATTGTCTGTACTTTTTAGTTTCTCTGTATTTCTACCTTAAATCTACACAGGTCTAGCAACCCTGTCACCAAACACACTGTTCCTCGGAGAGCAAAACAGTGAAGAGAAGGACGAGCTGAAAATTCTACAGTGGTTTCCCAATTTCAGAAGTATGTTTTGATATCCAAAATACTAAAAGTATGAGATACAAGTATAATTTAAATTTATCAAGATAGCAACAGAGAGGTTTTTCAGAACGAATTGAAAAGAAGGTAGTTATTGTCTGGTTATTCAGCAATTACATGTAATGTACAGGTTATTGCCAGGTAACTGTGACGATAGCTTCACATTATTTTTAAAATACCTCTGTTGGATAATAAAACTCTATTAAGTATCAAAAACTTGCACAATATTTTCTCTTTTCTTGTATTATTATAGTAGCATTCAATGGTGGTTATTTCTGGAACACAACGGCAAACATTCTGAAAAGAAAGAATGGCTGATATTTCTATGTAATTATAAATATGTTTCAAATATTATATCTTTTGTCCGATGTAGTAGTTGGAGGATTTTTGTCGACATTTTGTAGTATATTACATGTAACGAAAATACAACAAATAGGTAACGACAGCAAGTAAATAAAATTAGTGGCTATAATTTAAACACCCCGTATAACAAAACTGGGTATTGTGGTATTTACTACCACAACTACGTTTTTATCTCAATTTCTGCAAAATTAAGATTTTTAATACCTACAATAAAGCCAATAAGCCACATTAACTTTACAAAATACCCAATTTAAGACACATATTGTGTATTAATGTAATTGCAAATGATATACAACGAAAGATAATAATTGTCGACAAAATATTAAACATATCAGAATTAGGAAAACTATTGGATATTCAGTACTCAAACAGAAGCTAATTTAATGGAGATATTAAGATATTTAGGAAATTTAACTAATGACACATTTACTGAAAAGGCGATCATATCGTTTGCAATGGCAAACCAGCGAGGTATTCTAGTAAATCATCGCTGGAGTAGAGGTGTTTACACTTCCCGTGGTTCGGAGCCCACGATAAATTGTAGGTCCTCTATGTCTGTGGCACTTTAAACGCTCAACACAGGCTTAAGACAGAAGGTTGCTACGTCTCGTAAGAGATAAAGCACTCGAAGAAGAAGTTGTAGGGGATGAATAAAGTATGTGTACCAATTCTCTAGGAAATTGAAACTATATTAATTAATGTTTACAACACTATTAACGTCCAAATATCATATCTGTAAGATGTCACCACCCGCTTCTATACATTAGTGCGTTATGCTTTGAAATATAACATAACGCGCTGAAGTAAATCTTCGTCATCATTTATTTCTTCCCGAATTTCGTATTTCAGCCCTTGAATTGTTTAAGGACCATGGTAAACTTTAGACTAAGAAAAAAATCGGAAGCAGGTAAATCTGGCGATATTGCCGGTCAAGCAATATCGTGAAACCTCGAAATTAGGCGATAAGAGAACATCCGACGTAAAACTATCATAGTCTGCCTTGCTGTATGTGAAGTGGCACCATCTTGTTGAAACCAAACATTATTTTATCTCATTCGGTGCAGGTCCACGAACTGTGCGAGTACTACCATGAAATCCTGCCTCATTTGTTAAAATCTGTAACCCATCTCAAAATCACATTTTTGCAAGGAGTTTGTCCGAACAGTAGCGGATTAAATTAAAGACGATAACGTTTCTGTGTTAGCACAACAGATTCGGTTAAAGTATATGACCTTACGACGAATACTCGTTGATAACAGACCAATTAGCTGTAGTATAAATAAATCGATATTTGGCAAACGTTATATCAATAATTTTTCCATAGCAAACTATCAAAAATCGTTCAATCCAAATGAAACCCAGCATTGTACTAAAAAATTATTATTTAAAATGTAAAAATATACTGGTGTTCGTTTTAAAGAATATAGATTTATTTTATCACGTTTTAGCAGCGCACCTTGAAGAGTAAAAAATATTCTTAAATTTTTTTCAACTTTGTTAATAATATACTGAGATAGTTTCATCATTGAAGCGCAAGCGTTTGTTCGCGTATTGGTGGACCATTCTGTATACAACTGTTTACGAGGGTTATTCAATAATTAAATTTTTCTGTAAACTTTTGAACTGATTCCGCAGTCAAGTTAGCTCCAAGTTTTTCACTTTTTTATTGTTTTAGAACTTTCGCAGAGAAATTTTTTGCGGTCACAGTTAAAGCCAAATAGTCTTCTGTAACCAACTCGTCAAAAGCATATCCTTCAGAGTCTATTTGTTCAATACGCACTGCATTACCTACATAATTATCTAAATATCTGGAAAAGGCATAATTTATTTTAGTTACAATTTGAAGCGACAGGAATCAATGTGTTGTACTGTTCTCTTCTCCGCTAGCCTTTGTCTGTTCACTTATTAAATCACCATCTATATTATATTTAATTGACATGTAGTATATCAAAAGTAAGGAATTTCACATTTATTATATGCTCGTATAGTTGTCAATAAAGCTGTTTTCTAAATATTATGGTTACTAGCCCCCTTGTGTAATAAATTATGTTCATTGTTATGACTTTCCAAGACCCCAGACTCGTCGCAATGTGGTATTTTTAGGTAAGATGTATGAAAATTAGGGTAGTGGGTCCTAAGCGGCCGAAGTGGTGGCTTCTCAGACGGGTTCGGAGTTCGCGCGTTCAGTATAAATGAAGTAACTGTATGTGTGTGTTGCTTAGTTGATAAATGCACTGAAGTGATGAATACCTATGTATTAGCTACCTGTAAGGTAGTGGGATTGAGCGAGATGAGTAGTTGTTAATTGAAGCTATAGATAATGCTTTTGCTTACATAGTACTGGTAGTAATTGTAATTACTGTGTTCTTATGATTGAGGCCTGTGGTACTATGCTTGGTGAGCCAGTGAGCTCTCCGAGGTTCCTGGGGGTTGTGTACCCGCGCAGGATTCCGTTTTAAGCTGCTCAAATGCTTGAGAGAGTCGGTGATTGGGCCTAATCACTCGGCTTGACGTCGACCTGGTTGTCCATCCAGTGATCTCTGTATTGCACTTTCCAGAGTGGCCCGTGGAAAGCCTATCTCTCACTTTTTTCTTTGTGATGCACCTACGGCGGCCGATGGAAGTCGTTTGGTGATCACAATGACAAGGGGGAACCCACTGACCGGTGGTAACATTCGGTTACCCGGTACCCGTTACAAGTTAGGTACATCAGTCAAATTGTACTAAAGACGGCCCTGTCATGATGCCAAAGGTGAGCTGCGCGGGATCCTACGGGGGGACATCCGACCCCCTATAAGTAGAAATGTAGAAGTTGCAATGCTAATGTCTCAATCTCAAAAGCCCATCTCTACCGTCGATCTTTGAACATAGGCCTCCCCCATGGCTTTCTAACGGTCTCTGTCTTGTGTTTCTCTGGCCCAATTCAGTCCTGCGGTCAACTTAAGATCATTTGTCCAGCGTGTCGGTGGACGACGTCTTTTCCTTTTACCTGGGTATGGTCTCCAGTGAAGAATGATATTATTCCATCGTGAATTGTTGTATCTCGCTATATGTTTAGCATAGCTCCATTTTAGTCTGGTAGTTGTTGCGACGGCGTCTCTAATCCCTGTCTAATCCAATGATTTCTTTTTTTATCTGTTAGAGATATGCCAATCATCTGTCTCTCCATGGATGACTGCTATTTTATTCAGTGTTTGTTTTGTCCAAGTCCATATTTGACAGCCGTAAGTCAGGTCTGGAAGGATGCACTGATCAAATAGTCTTGATCTAAGTTTTAAAGGAATGTTTGTATTTTTAATTATATGTCCGAGTTTTCCGAATGCGCCCCAGGCAAGTCTTCTTTTATATATTTTCGCTGTTTGATTGTCTCTTCCTAGGTGTATTTGGTGGCCCAGGTATATGTATTTTTCACGTTTAGTTCTCTCAACATTTGTTGTAAGTCTGTAGGATTTTCCGCAATCTTAATTTCGTTTGTATTTTGATGTAGTTTAACCTTCGATGTTGCATTTTCCTATATATACTGTATTATCTGTGTGTATCTGTGGTCAATGCGTGCATTTTTGAGGCTGTTAATAATTATTCAATGTTCTATGGAATCAAATCCTTTATAGAGTCTACAAAGGCCAAGCATACATTCAGGTTATATTTAATCGTTTTCTCGATCAGTAACCGTAGCGTCAGGAGATGGTCACAAGTGCTAAAGGTTTTTTTGAACGCTGCTTGTCCAACAGGCTGGTAGTCATCTAATTTATGTGTAAGTCCGTTTGTTATTATTTTGGAGAATAGTTTGTACATCTGTGAGAGCAAGCTAATGGGTCTATAATTTTCTATGTCTGCTCTATCCCCCTTTTTATATAGAAGCACAACTATGGCATTGTTCCATGTGTCGGGTATTTTTCCTTTCTGTAGACATTTGTTGAACAGTTCACACATTTTAGTTATGATTTCTTCTCCTCCTTCCTTTAAAAGTTCTACTGTAATATCATCTTCTCCTGGGGCTTTGTTATTTTTCATGCTGGATAAGGCCATTATTACTTCTCCTTTGTTTATGTCAGACATCTCTTCGGAACCGATGTTCATTATTTTGCCCGTATCTGTTTTGTATTCTGGGTCTTCTTTCAAATGGGAGGCATATAGATCATTATAGAATGTCTCTATTATCTCTATTATTTGCTGTCTGTCTCTTGTTTCTCTTCCATCTGTGTTCTTAAGATTTATAATTTGTTTCCTGCCTTTCGCCTTTCTTAGACACTTGAAGTTTTTATTGTTCTATTGCCTTTTCTATTTCGGCTTCGTAATACTTTTGCATATCTCTTCTAATTAATTTCCTCGTTTCTTTAGAAATTCTTCTAAATTCGACAATGTAATTTTCTCTCTGTAATGCTAATGTAATAATGTATTATTGCTTGTGTGTTCCATGCTTTGCTGGTGTGTGCTGAAATGGGGTTGACTGTTTGTGTGTTTACTTTATGAAGGCACCGCGTATATGTCTGAAGCTGCCAAATTCTGAGTTCCCGAGAATTTGGTCTTGATGGATACACATAACCGATCTCGAGACCCTATCGGTGAGTGTTTAGTTATTTATTATATTTACTTTGTAAAAATTCCCGCCGCCCGTCCCGGTGCAAAAAAGACCTCGTACACTACTATTAAAAGTTTTTCATTTGCCTTGTATAGTTTCTTAAAATTTCACAATTATACTTTACAAAGATTTGATTATGCCTCATTACGTTGAACCTTGTATCTCTAATTAACACCAAGCATACTTACCTCTTTATTTTAAAAGACCTTTCACGCTTCCTATTATACATTACACATGTGTAACTGCAGGACTTACAAAGCCGCTTGTGTAATTATGTGGGAGTTACCAGCTTACTTTCAGCCTGTTAAATATGGATACGAGTATCTTTGCAATCAGATTGTGACCGAAAAGACTGAATCCTTTTGTAATGCTTATGCTAACAATACTCTAATTGCTGTTAACTTTAAAAATTTCAAAAATAAAATAAATTGTAGTTAAGCAGGTGTACTTTAATAGTTCTTAAGTCAATGCGGCGAATTGATCGATAAGATCAGGTTCGTTACTACAAACATATTAGAATAACTTGCTGTAGCTGTAGAGTTCATGTGGGTTCTTCTTTCTAATTGCTCAACAGCTTCCAATTTGTACCGTAAATCAAATACTTGTCTGCATTTGCCAGCATTAAATATTTTAAACAGTGGCACCCAAACGTTTACGCTTTCAAAGTAAATTTTAAGAATTTCAAGTGTATATTGAATGACTTCCTTCTAAGTAAGCCCCCAGGAAGCAAGTTATTAAAAGGTTGTAGGCTATTGTAAGTTTTAGTGTAAGCTACAAAGGCTCTGACCAGAAGTGGTTGAAAATCGCCGATTTAATGCGATCAATATTCACAAGATAAACAAACAGAAAGTCTACATAATGTACACATCTATTTTAATAACTTGGCTGCCGCATCAAAGTTATCGTAGGCCAAAATGTCATGAAGCTACCGCAAGTGCGGTACGAAGAACATTAACTGGATGAGCTTTAGTGCACTTAATGTATTAGCGTAGCTTGTTTTATTCCGTGTAAATTATTCAACGGAAAGTTGAAAGCCAATAAGAACATAAGAAAACAAAACCTAGATAGAGCCTATTACCACAAACACTTGCAGGAACTACTTTCTATAATTGATAAAGTAACGAAGAGAGTTCTAACAATTTTCAAAAACATTTTACTCTAAACGACGAACTGATAGAACTTCTTAATCCTTTATGTCAGAATTTCCCACGTTTGCGTCTGCGATTAACTTAAAAGAAAAACAATTGATTTTGAAAATATTAAAAACGAACCTTCTATCGTACAATATATTATAAAATATAGAGGCTTGTATGAGTTTGTTTGAATGATACATGCTCTTCCTGTTGGATGTTACATTAGAAATCGGCATTTTTAGTTCCCTTTTTATATTTAATTAACATCTTCCATTTGTGTTCAAAAATGTCTCGCAGAAAATCCCATTTGGAGAAGGTAGGAAGTTATGTAACGTTACGGACTCTTCTGGTGTGTTTATCTGTTGTTCTTCTTGACTCGTGATCGCTTTAGGTTCGGTAGCAGTTGAGATAATGCGTGAAAGACCGGAGAGGTTTAATACTTTTATTAACGTAAATATCAACTGCAGACAGTGTAAATAACTACCCCCGGTATTCACCTGTTCAGGCTAAGAAACTGCGGGAAATCTTAGCCGGGGTAGCGCTTGCGATCTCACGTAAAACAATTTAGACTATTTGCTGAGTTAAAACAAAAGAAGAAAGGACGTGGTAGGCCCGTAAACAGGGTGGTTTTCTGAAGGTGCAAGGTGAAGGATTCAGAAACTTGAAACTGCAGCTGAGATATCTCGAAGCGCAATCGTCAAGGGAAGCCCTAAAACTCCTGAGATATCTCACAGCGCTGGGCAGGTGAATGGTTAATGTAACTTTATGCTGCAGCTAAGATACCTCAAAGCGCTCAGCAGGTGAATGGTTAATGGAACTTGACGATGCAGTAGAGATACCTTAAAGCGCAATCGTCAAGGGAAGCCCGTAAGCTGCTGAGATACCTCAAAGCGCTGGCAGGTGAAGGGTTAAGGCAAGCTGTAAAGAAACTGCTTCTTGACGTCTAGATCAAGAATGTTTTCATAACAACTTATTTCTGCTTTTATAAGCTAAAAAGTGGGTGGTGGATCGTGGGAACCCACTGCACGTGGACCCCAATTTTAGTAACAACACGAATTTAATCCAACAAGTAATAATTTAAAAAGTTTATGGACTAAACCAAACCAACCACTTATCATAGTCACAGACCTCTTACGTACTTGAGATCAAACTAATTCAAAGTCATTTTATTAAGCTATATACCTGAAATAAACAGCTGAAAGAAAACTCTGAAAGGCAATGGTTTAAATATGGAAATATAAAATAAACTACCGAATGGGTAGTTTCCTTATAATTCCATTCATTGTAGTTAATGATTACTTTGTGTTCATTGCCCTCTTAAATTAGGTCTTCTCGTAAAGGATAGAACCTTTACAAGAAGGATAAATATGTGTCAAGAACCGGCCGTTTGCAAGACAAATTAGGCGTGCGACTTTCGAACGTATTACCCAAAGTTTATCAGAAATTGTGTATAATAATAACTGAGATAAATCGCTTAAAAAAATACAACTAACACTATTGAAATAACGTCCAAATGTTCGAATTATCTGTGGGAATTTAAATAGTCACAATGCGGGCCGCTACAGTTGGATGGTTATGTGTAACATTTTTGTCTTGATAAAATTCATTATAGAGACCAGCCCAAAAATTCAAAACTAGTTTGTTGTTCTCTTTCTTCCAAGTAAAAGTCAGGAGAATTATTTTTAAATGGGTTGTTAACTCAATCGTAGGTTGTCGTGTCATCGTCAGCAATAAAATATTTCTTGTAATTCACTTTCGCGTAAAAAAATTTGACAAACCTTCCTAAACAAATCGGGCAATTGTTAAATTATTTGTTTTTTGAAGTTGTTTGGAAGCTATTAAATATGATTTGCTTAAAATGTCTTCATGAAGAAATCCTATTAATAAATGGGCAATGTAACGGCCACATTTGTCCGTACTTTCATCTACGATTATATAAGCAAAATTAGTACCCACTAATTGTATAATTTTAGACAGTCTTTCTTTGTAACAAGAACTTACATAATTTTTTCGTAAAGTAGGTACATTTAGTTTACAAAATTTTTGTAAGAACGATTCTAAATTAACAGGATTTCATTTCGATAACGGTGTATTAGACGAAATTAATGCCTTACATAACTCCTTATTAAATTCTTCTTGCTCCGATATTTTGGAACTCGTCCCTGAACATTGAGTCATGGTTTGCTGAGAATAATTGCTTCGCTTCCATTTTTCACATATTGCAATATGTGAAGGAGTTTTAGTGTGCTGATCTACCAAGGATTTTTTCTCGGAAGACACCTACAACGACACATAATTAAATATTAATATAAGAATTTTTGATATTCGTTAAAAACAAAAACAAACACTACCTTCCCTGTCATGACTTTGTTTTAGTTACGTACATAATAATATGAAAAATGATTTTAATTTATATAAGAATAATTATTTATCTTACCAGTTTGCTGCAAGCTCGACAAAATATTTTGTCGCCATCCATTACTGGTGCTGGATATGGTATAATCCATGAAGCAATCTTGTTGGATTTACTCATTGTGGGTATATAATATGTATAATATTCGCAAGAAATCAACACTATCGGAGTATCAGACACGTTGTAACGACGAGAGAAGATTCTTTTATAAGGTTACTCAATGAGAAAAAATACTTTGCAAACTACAAACAAAATGGGTATGTATCCCACTCAATGTCCATCCTCCATTGATAAAAAATAAACAAGTAATAAAATGGATTAGGTCGGTACTTCAGACTGTCGGGAATTCTAGGCACAGGTCACTAGCTGTCCAGCTGTAAATTGTTGGTGATCTATGTGCACTACTCGGAATTTCATAATCTTGTTTTGACCACTTGCCGAAAATGTAGAAACGAGTAATGTAAAAGGCCAAAATATGCAAGTTTATTCAACTTTTGCAAAACTATGCAGCGAATGCCCAAATACGCAATATATGTAATCACTAATTATCGTTAATTAACTCTTATCAGTGTAATTCGTCCACATAATTGACTATAGTCAAAGATATGCAAAAATTAAAATATATGCGCTTTGTATATAATCCGCTCTTTATTTATTAACAAACGAATTATGCAGTGTTTCCAAATTTTCTTTAATTTTGGTGGATTAATATTCTTGTTACACTGGATCAAGTGAAATCTAAACAATATTGTAATATAAGTAAGAAAGAGTAAGAACTAAAGAAAAGCGAAAAATATGCAGTCAGATGAACTTGAATTTATAAGGCGTTTCAAGAGTTTACTATTGGAAAACGTCGCCTTTATTTTTAATAACGGCCGTAATTTGTATAAGACATAGTATTTACTTGGTTCTGACAGTCTTGTTTAGTAAATATATCCCATATTTCTTGAAGTTTTTGCTTTACTTCTGGGATTGATCTAACGGCTGTTACCCGCAATCATTTCTTCATTCCATGCCAAAGTATCTCAAGTCAGGGTTACTCGAAACCCAAGAGTGGAATAATATTATATGTGAACCATTTTAAAGTTCCTTCTGATGTATGATAGCAAGCTCCATCTTGTTGAAAAATAAAATACTATACAGAGACCAAAGCTTCTTCAATTATTGGCAGCAGAGACACGTTGAACATGTAATATTTTTCTGTGTTAACTATGACATCAATATAATGCAGTTTTCCTACACCTCTTGTAAACATTGAGTACCACACCATGATAGCTGCTGGAAAATTCACCTTCTCCGTTTCTAATAATCTGGATATTAAGCTGCATTTTTTTGACGAATAACTGTACTCTGGGTATCACGTACACAAACTTCAAACCGAGACTCATCGTTGTTCAGACTTCCAGCTAGTATGTTGTTTTGCCCATTTCAATCTGTTTTTCGTTTGCTTCACACTCTTCACTGGCTTTTCTTTAGCTTAAACGTATTTAGTGATTTTTTGAAAATTTACGTTATACAGAAGTTGAAAAATATTGTTTTAGGTATTCCAAATTTTAAATTTTGCGTTTCTCTGTGACATGTAGTTTTCGAAATAAGTCTTTCCATAGCATCATTCTACTCGCTCAATTGGCCCTAGTTGACACGTCTGTTTTCCCTAATTATTCTTTCCAGTGAGAGTTTGTGAAGGAATTAGTTTAATATTTCACATGTACTTTTTTATTCATTCATATTACCCCCCCCCCCCGCGAAACCGCTTTCGCATTAACTTCAGGGGGTCCCTTACATACTATCCCTTCATGCAACATTCACCCTAAACTTAACTAGTGAAATACGGTCGCCTCAGCCGGGGTTCGACCACGCGGCATTTCATTGTGACCTCGACTGACAACGCGTATTCACACTGCCCCACCGAGGTCCCTTTTTCACATGTACTGATGCAATTAAATCATTTGCTGTGCGTAATCGCACGATATTTCTAACACTATATTTTGATAAACAATAATTCCCCGATTTCAAAATTTTATTTTCTGGTCTTAGTAAGTTAATAATGATTAATCAAATTTTTTCATTAATATCTTTTCCTCGGCCCTTTTTTAACACCTAACATAGTTTTAAGACTTTTGACAAGCTACTTCTAATAAGCAAGAGTTTCTTTGTCGTGCCTTTAAATATACACCTCCATTGTACCCTAATGTTATGGATAAAATGGATATCGACGCATAAAACACGTTATTTTCACTAATTTCGTTTTTATGCTTAAGACTGGACTCTTACTATTGTCTGTGGCCTCGCCAACATAACAAAGATCGTAGTGTACTGTTAATCACTATCACTTGTTCTTGGCGCAGTTAAAGGTAATTTTCTTTTTAGTGTTTTGTGAAGATGATCTATTACTGACGCCGCTAATTCGAGCCCCGACCGGACGCGTGTTGTTAAAGCGTTTCTGTTATAACCAAGTTTTAGTTTTGAATGCTTTAGAATTTAGATTCTGGGAATACCTGCATCTTTTCCATGCAATTCGGGCGCATCGAAAGTTATGTAAAAACTTTATTTAAAAAATTGGCATTTTCCGGAGTTGCTTTTTCGTCGTAGCTCCCTGTATTTGACAACCGTATTTATCAACCGATTTTGAAAAACTTTTTTTGTTGTATTCAGCATAAAGAAAACTATCAGATGAGGTATCATAAGGGGTACTTTGCTATTTGAATTTTTAAAGTTGGAGTTGCTAGGGCTTAGGGGTTGAGGGGTGGGTGGTTGAAAATTACATCTCTAAATGATAATTTAAAAATAAAAATCGTCGTGTCCGAGTATTTTTATGAAATATTTTTCTCAACGATTTTATAGAATTTATCCGTTACTTTTGGGAAGCACTGTATGTTTCTTGCATACCTATATATTTGGTTGTATTATCAAAACAAGTCTATTCTATTTGTTGCTGTATATAACGACTCTGTGGCGGTAGTAATTGCTTGAGAGGCACGTAAAGCCGTCGGTCCCTGTTGACATACAAACACCTTTGACAATCGTAAACTGTATAATGGAACTTCTCTGTTTGACGGGTTATCCTAGTCTGCTGCTAATTGGATGTAATTAGCACGCCTCTGACCTATGCACAGAGGAAGCAGTAAAAGTTTTATGTTTGAGGTTTCATATTATCAGCTGTTAAAATTTTTGATTATACAATACACTGCCCGTTTAGTGTTCTGTTTGTAAAATAAAATTTGAAATTATCCAACGCATTCTTTTTTACATTAATTTCAATATGCATGATGTTTCAGCAGTTGCTGATGACATAAACGCTTCACCATCATCCGATTTACGTTTATAACATTAGATATTTAAGCAAGCATACTGGTATTTTCTTTTTATGAATTCATATCAGTTGTACCGTACTCACTCTGTACTATAGTTCTTACGATGAGCATTTTTTCAGTTTCGGATTAGCGCTTTATTTGCACACCACAAACTGAACGCATTTCTGTCTTTGTTAGTTGCTTGCAGCTTCATATTTCCGACAAACACGTATGTCGTAGTGACATCTGCGAACGAAACAACACCAACACTGTACGTGTGGCGTATGCTATCGCCTGACGCGTTTAGTAGAAAGAAACAGAGATACTTAAAGAATGTCGCGCTGACGCATCTAAACGTAACTACTTAAATCTGTTTCCAGCAGTATTTAAAATGTTTTGGAGGATTATATGTCAATATTTTATTTTTCGAAGTTACATTGTTGTTTATTGGTGAAATTTATTTTATACACTTTGGAAACCTATGTTTTTGCTGGGAAATAGTTCTATAGATATCCCGGTTTCTTTTGGTTTGTGGAAATTGGTATTAAGAGGTTGAAGATAAAATAATACCATTTTTGTTATACCATTATGCCATTAAAAGGTAATTACAGTTACTGGAATATATTCTTGAAAACACGATTGTACTTAGCCAGTTCAACATTGGATGTTAGTTGGTGTTTAGCTATTGTAAAAAGATAACGATACCATACGGAAAATAGTGCAGCAAAAGAAAAACAGCCTTCTATTAATAAAAAAAAAGTGCACAGAATGTACGATGAAAAAAATTATTGTATATTTGCTCATACTGTTTACGCCTGTTTTACCATTTACCATTTTCAAGAATACATTCCAGTAACTGTTATTACCTTTCAATGGCTGTATACCAGAAATGCTATTAACTTGTCTTCAACCTCTTAATACCAATTTCTACAAATCAAAACAAACCGGGATATCTACAGAACTATTTCCCAGCAAAAACAAAGGTTCCCAAAGTGTATAAAATAAAGTTCAGCAATAAACAACATGGTAAATAAAAACTCTTACAGGTAACTTCCGAAAATAAAATATTGACATATAATCCTCCTAAACATTTTAAATACTGCTAGAAACAGATTTAAGTAGTGACGTTTGGTTGCATCAGCGCGACATTCCTCAAGTATCTCTGTTTCTTTCTACTAAACGCGTCAGCCAATAGAATACGTCACACGTACAGTGTTGGTGTTGTTTCGTTCGCAGATGTCACTACGACATACGTCTTTGTCGGAAATATGAATCTGCAAGCAACTAACAAAGACAGAAATGCGTTCAGTTTGTGCTGTGCAAATAAAGCGCTAATCCGAAACTGAATATTGCTAGTTATCAATTACCTACACCCTAATAAAATTCTAGATTGACGCAAGAAGCAGCAGTTGTAGTGTACAAGATTTAGTATTGCCCCAGGGATTATGTTTTAAATAACAACTGTATAGCAATCACCTTTTACAGAGGCTGTTTTACGAGTATACACAATATAAGTTCTATAAAAACATAATTTTTTTCAAAGCTTAAATAAACTGAAGATTAAAGGGCTTTTTAACAATCTCCTGTTTTCCGAGATTGTATATAAATAATAGCAGTTAAAGGTTAACCATTTTAAAAAGCAATACATCTAAGTTTAGTAACATCAAATATACAGAGGAATCATTCTACCTTGTTGCCAGTAGATAAGCTACACCTTTCACAATTGCACGAAATGCATAGTTAACTGTTCTTTCTAGCTACAAATACATCTTTTTACGTTGAGTCCTTTGGACAGGAAAATGTCAACTACTGTTTTGTCAAAACTTAACAAACATTTGTACAAAGTTTGTTGATTTTGTACAAATAACAGTTATTTTCGGTGTATTTTAATAGCGATATCCGATACGGATATTATGTTGATTTTGAAAGAATGCAGCAAGGCTGTGGATTTTGTAGTATGACGATATGCACAAAGACATTGAAGAAATTTGCGGCAATATGGACAGATTTTGAAACCCAAAGTGAGGCAACGACAGCAATCGCAGAAGCGATAGTCATCGAACAAGTAACTGGTAATCCCCATATAAACCAATGAGAAGTTGCAAGAACCGTAGGCTTTAGCCAAAATTCAGTATTTAACATACTAGAAGCAACCCGGATGCATCCATACAGGTTATATTGGTGCAATATAATACTGAAGATGATTACTCACGTCAAAGGAATTACTGCCAATTTCCATCCAC